>QLPD01000601.1:4337-31621 GCA_003314085.1 Hymenopellis raphanipes
TTTGCCTTTTACCATCATCTTCTCTCTGAGGCAAGCAGATTATTATTCCTCCAGTCCTCTTGCTCAGGACTGATGCCACACCCCTCTAGAGCACTGTCTGAAGCCCCCTAGCTAGCCCAAAACCAGTCCAGACAGGCCCAAAGTTCCCAATTTGTGGGAATTGCACACTTTTGCTCTCCCAGGCAAGCACTACTCTCTCTACTCAGTCCTCCTGCTCAGGGCTGATGGATAGACCTACTAGGAGCCTATTGCCACCATTTGCTACACCCCAAACTCGCAAATCCTGCCCCTGCTCCCAGTATGTGCTTATGTCTCATATCCAGCCATTCAATTCTGATGGCTTCTGTGCCCAGATACCCATTCCTTTTCAAGGACTCCTTATCAAGGACATCTCTGTGGGCTATCTGGTCACAGGTGTGCTCTCTGCACTGTCTCACTCCCATCTCTGCTAACCTGTGTTATCTGGTCACAGTTAGCTCCGCTTTTTTGCGTTCCCACCCACCTCTCCCACAGTAATTACATTTCATGTATTATCTATATTCCATGTACTGTAAGGCACTTTTACGATACGCTGAATGGATGAGGCCCCTTGGGGTCCGTTTTGGCCTAACTCCGTGTGAACTAAAAGCATAGGAACTCCCGCAACAAATGTATTGCTCAGATGATTTCAACTTACATTGCTACATTAGAGTCATCCTACTCTACAGTATTAAATTTGAACCAAAAAAATAAAAGATGTCAGTATATAATGGGAATACATCCAACAATATTTTAAGGCGTCAATCGTCTCCGTTGTTGTGCTCGAGCATGATGAACCTGCCAAAAACAGCCTGGTCCGATCATCTGAGTGGTGATTGAGACAGTTTTTGGTGGTTGATCTTGCACTTTAACCATCACCATCTCACGGCGTCTGCGCCCCGTAGTGAATAGCACGGGTCGAGTGCGGGTCTTCGAGACCTCACCCTACCCGTACCCCGCACATCACCCGTACCCGGATCATTGGGTGCGGGTGACTCGCTATTTAGCCCGCGGGTATTGAACGGGCAGTGGGGGTACCCGTACCCGTGAAGAATGAACAGGCTGGAGCTAGATTTCGTGCCCGCCGTCGACCCCCAAGCAATTGCGCGGGGGTTAGCGACGTGCACGAGAAACATTTGCGAGGCCCCGGCTACTTGCGAGAGCAAGAACTGCGGCTAAACAAGATGTAAAGGAAAGTGGGGGGCTAGGGAAGGCATGGCTAAGTGGAGATGGTGGGCGCGAGGCAGACGAGGACGGACTACATGATGTAAAATAAGCAAATACAAGAAAAGAAGTAGTAAAGACGCACCTTTGAGGCTGGACGCGCGCGCGACGCCATCCAGCTCGGATTCTAACTCATCGCCTGCTGTCAAGTCATCGCCTAATTGGCGCCGTCGTATAGAATCCAGCCGTGCCCAAAGATCATAAGCGAGAGCCAGTGCGACTGCCCCCAGCCCACCCGCGCTCTCCAACAGGGTTGCAGCCTCGTCCCGAGGGCTTACGCGTCTCGAATCCGTGTCGAATTGGTGCCGTCACGCAGACGAGCACCAGAATGTGCCCCGAACTGTATTCGAGGGTGTATCGGTCAGCGCGAAGCCGAACCGCGCCAGAGAAGGGAGATAACACAAAGAAAAGAAGTAAAATACGCCCCAGAACAAGTTCTGAGGCCGACGAGCACGATATCAACGTCGTGCTGTGGTGGATAAGGGCAGAGAGATGCAATCGCAATTGTGCGATCGTTATCCGGCATTTGCCGGACATGTCGGCTAACGCCGCCAAGCCAGAAATTCACGCGCCACGCCATTTCTGGACGACGTGGCCCTCATTTGAGGACAAATAAACTCTTCAAAATATACATATTCATAATTGTCAAGGATCTGGCAAGTACTTCTTCTGAGAAAGCCGTACCTACCAGTTGTGCACGGGTTGATACGGGTTGCCGGGTTCCCGATGGGTTCTCGGACCAGCACCCGACCCCTACCCGATGCGTAACCCGACCCTCACCCGGACCGGGTAACCCGTATCCGTGCTTTTCACTAGCGCCCCGCGACTCGACCTTGGGACGCAAATGTCCCAGGTGTCTTCCTTCCTCAGTCTTTCTTTTTTTGGTCCTGTTTTTGTCTATTCGCAGCCCCGGCGACCCTGCAGGATGTGTAAGCCCTCCAACGAGGCCGCACACCTTCAACAACGACAACAGAGAAGCCTTGTTGGGCAAAGGACTTCAAGATATTGGAGTGGAAGTTGATGCCGCGCTGTCTGCTAGCAGGCGGCATCATGAAGGTGCGTATTTTTTTTCTTTTGTGTTGCACTGCGCTATTAGCCACTACAGTGCGCATCAACAACCACTGGAACCACCAGAGCGCGACCATTGTCGCCTCAGCCGCGCTGACGATTGTCAGGTGGCGTATAGGGCGAGTTTTGTGTCTCGGGCTTCGTGCTGGACACTGCTGTTGTCTGCACGACACAGCAGAGGATGACAACAACTCGAGGATGCTCGAGAATGGACGACTCACGACTCAAGAATGAACGACTGCCTTTCCGAATCCCCAAAACAATGACGACTACGATGACGACCTCTCAATAGCCTCCCAGTGCCGCATAACGCCCCACAATAGGGCTGAATGACGAACAAGGACCATTGCTAGGGCATTATAGCCCTAGCAACAGATGCGTAAGCCCCTCAAATGGGCAGCAGACGGTCAATGATGATATGTGGAGGTGGTGGTTGACGCGTTGCGCCTGCGAACGATGGTGCGCATTCGGGCGCATCTGCTGACGACGCCGCGCAACAGGTATGTATATATCACTACTATTTCTCTTCCCCCACTATCACCTTCCCACCACTATTTTTGTTACCTTTCTCACTACTACCTCCCTCCCACCACTCTACCCTCTGTCCGGCATCATGCACGGCTGAGTGTCCCCGTGCTATTGCCTGAGGATGCTCGTCGGGCATGAATGGATTTGTGAATGGTTGGAATTGGCGAGGTTTCCATCTTAGAGTAATCTGTTAATCATTAAATGACATGCACATTTTGCTATATCTGTCAGAGTATGACCAAAGAGGAAGTATGAGGCCTAGAAATTAATAGAGCTTGCGGCGGCCGTGGCTCAGATGAATGAGCTTCTGCTGTGTTTTTACAGCAGTATGAGGGTTCAATCCCCTCTCATAGTCCCTTCTTTTCGAATTTGTGGGAATTGGTCGGTTAAACCGGTTATGATTAGAGACTTCAACGAGTCAAACTTGAGTTTGACTTGCGATCCATCACACGAGTACTCGTGGTTGGAGAGGTCGATCCGTGATCCCTATACGATCCGACTCGCTATCGATCTGCGAGTCAGACAGATCGGATCACCGAGAACGCCGAGCGGGTCGAGTACTTGAGTAAACTTGAGTATCCAACTACGCTAATCCATTCATGCCGGACGAGCATTCCAGGCAATGGCACGGGGACACTCAGTCATGCATAATGCGGACTGTGTTGTGATGATGGTGTGGGCAGGTGGAGGAGATGATGGAGATACTGGGAGTGGTGATCATAGTCGTGGTGGTGGAGGTGCATCAGGAAAGGCCATATTGCATTTAAGCATCCTAAGTCTGATGTCTTAGCAACATCAAACTTAAGGTTGCAAAAGCAACTTCAAGCTCCAAAAGCAACTTAAGAGTTCACTGTCTTAAACTATAATACTTAAGTTAACTTGATGCCTCCAAAAGCTCTTCAAGACTGCAGCTTTCATTACACTGACTATAAGACATCTTAATCCAATATCTGTCAGTACACCTGCCTCAAGCTGCATTAAGTAGGCTCTCGGAGGGCCTCATACACTTCGGCATCTTTCAAGTTTACTTTTGTCTTTGTAAGTTAGCAAAAGAAATCACGTGTACCCCATATTCTCCGAAGAGGAAGGCAGCACGGTCCCATTTCTTCATCTGGACAGTCGTAGGTGTCCTAGTAGAGGTGTCGTCTCCGCTAAAATCGGGAAGGACGTGTCGGTCGTGGATTCGTAGTAAAGGCAGACGGCTGGACTGCGGCTAGCGAGGAAGTAGATACCAAGGAGTCGGCCAGACAATTAGACGGCGCAAACGAGTTAGCCGAGGAAGAGAATAATGAGCGGTTGTGGGGTGGGAGATGGGGGTGACATTCCGTGTCGACACGTCACTGTCGCTGTCGCCGCCGTTGCCCTAGGGGACATAAATAGGATGAAAAATGAAACGAAAAAGATACGTACACCATGAAGAGTCCTTTAAGGGGTGCAGCAGAACACGACGTCAACCTTGCGCGTCGAAAGCGCCGTGTTTCGATGATGGTTGCGCATCCCTAGGACGTACGTAGCCAGTTGTCCCAGACTCAGCTGAGGCGGGTTGAAGTCCATAGTGCTCGTTGGGGTATCACCATCCTCCGGCGGCGCCTGTCGTCCCGCGTTGGTGGAATAAAGATGATAATGACACTCTTTGCCGGCTACGTGGCACTGGGTGCCGTGACCCGTCCTCGTTGCTGCAGATAGCGACGGCGGCCGGCCTAACGAAGCCGCGGGCCTGAGCGCAGTCTGGATACTAAGTTGAGGCCGCGCCGACCATGGTGGAGGAGAGAAAGAGGTGGAAGGGAAGAGTGTAGTGATGCAGGCCGCCCAGGCTTAAGCGTTGTCGATTTCGCCAGTATCTTGATCATTGCGGTCGCCGTTGAATGGATGCTGTTGGACATGAATAAAAGAATTTTCTTAAAAAGAACCACGTACCTCGCGCTGGCCACCAAAAAAGTGCGCTGAATTCCCCTCCACCCGTCCTTTCAGAACCCACTCTTGGGGTGCGGAGAGGCCGGCGCTGTCTTGATGTCGACCTTCCTTGTCAAGGGCGCTTTCCACGGCTACGCAGTCGTTCGTCTCAAGAGTTGGCTTTACGGAGTTGGAGTCCAGAATATAGCTAGAAGCGAACGGATGGCGCAAGAAGAAGAGCTTGGTGAAAGGTCGGGTCGGTCAGAGGGAGACGACGCAAAGTCGGTCTCCGTAACAACGGGCGACGACTCAAAGTCGGTCGCGAGAGTTAAAAATGACTGTAGTAGCCGCGGCGAGTCTTGGCGTGGAGCCGTAGAGAGGTCGAGGGGTGGTCGTGGTGGTATCGACAAGCGCACGGACGGTGCCAGCGGGATGAAGGCGAAGACGACCAGTCAAGAATCGGCATGAGGAGAGGAAGCATCGTATTCGGTCGCGAGCAAAGCGCGCAGACACTCACGCGGGCCCATCTCCTGAATCGACTGCTGTCCCGTCAGCGTCAATATCTATAGACAGAGAAAAAAGCGTACCGGCACACTTCCACGCCAGCAAACTAGGCGGTGCAGTCTTGGTGCAGTCTCCTCCTTCTTTCCTGGGTTCATCGTGAAAACAATCTGCTGCCCATCGTCTGGAGCTTACGCGGCAATTTCTCCTAGAGTCGGCTCTGCGGAAGGTCGAGTTGGGTTCAAGGGAGACGACGCAAAGTCGGCCTCCGTGACTACGATGACTCAAAGTCGGTCGCAGAATGACCGCCAGAAGACGGCGACGTTTCCAGGAGTGGGTGGGCCGAAGGAGGATGGTGGTGGTGGTGGTGGTAGGAGGGAGAGAGACCAACTGCGATCACTGTCTGGACGATTCGGATTGGTCATCCGATTATGAACGGAACGAGCTCGACAACGCTCGGGACAGCGTCGACGGCCTCGGAGTCGTAATTTAAACATCGGGATCTCATGCAGCATACTTATAGTGTATTTCCCGATAGAATTTTCAGTAATAATATTGTGTATAGACATCAAATTGAGCTTACGTGGAGAGTATCCCATCCACACAACGGGAAATTGTGCGCGCCAGTGCGCTGAACCTCCCCGGCTCCTCAATTTTGGACGGGATATATACTATGCAGTGATATTGATTAACTGAAACTCAATTTAGAGTGGCTGCCCGTTGCGGCACCTTGCACTAGCTTGAACAATCCATTTCGCAAGATCTTATACGGCTACTTGTGAGTCGTAAGGTCTAGTATCTTATTTTTTCAAGAACGTCATAGATAGTAAACTGGGATGTTCATAATCGATCTCTCAAAAGTGCGGGCTCTCCCGAGCCGTCGTGCGCTTGCCATTGTCGTCGTCGCTGTTCAGATTTGGCGGCGGCGACTCGGACCGCAAATCCGTACAACATTCGGATTAGTCCTTGCATTCCTACCATCATCGTGTGCATTCGCCGCGCCCACAAACCATCACTATGACCGCCGTGGATGACACCTCCAAGCCCGTGGGCCTGGACGATGCCCACCACACCGCCTAAGCCCCAGAACATGGGCAGCCCAATTCCAAAAAATATGCGCGGATTCTAACGACCTAGTGACGACAAGGGGTGACGAAGAACTCCCTCCGCCCTGGCAGCAAGCAGGCTTCAAGCATCGTACTGGGTTGGATTGGGGGCGCCGCGTTGTCTGCTGGTAACGCGGCGCCGTTTGGTATGTGGATTTCTTTCAATTTACTTAAATTTATTTTTTGACGGCGCGTACATGAACACCGGCTACATACTATTATTGATTCAGTCTTCACTCATGTTATTCGCTCCAGTTCCCAATCCTCTGACTAGTTCCACTCCACCCAAGAAATTTCCCCAAGTCGCATTGCCGCCGGCATATGAGGCCACGTATGCCTCACATGCCGGTTGGTTTAAATTCCGATCGGCGTGAAATAACGACTTGTCCTCTTACCACAACCTCCGCTCCCATTTCGGACGACGCGCACTGCTGCTTTGCGCACAGTGTTCCCAACTCGACGCTGCTAGGCGCACGTTGTTCGCTCTTCGATACTGCTTAGCATGTCGACTTGTACGGATATTGGAGGAAGTCGGGTCGTTGATCATAGCCTCGCCAGGTGCGTAGCTTGGTTGCTTTCCTTTGTGCTGTCTGATAACCCCAGCAAGCATGACAACAACCCACCCCAAGCCTGTGAGCACGACGATGACGACTTGTCTCAAGCACAATGATGCCCTGCCTCAGCACGACAAGATTTATCCCAAGGACGACCCAAACGAGCACGACAACCGCGCACCCCGAGGACGACCACCATGCACCCCAAGCGCGACCGCCACCCAACCCGAGTACGACCACGACCGCCACGCACCCCGAGCACCAACCTGAGCACGAGCACGAGCACGACCGCCGACGCGGATACCGAGCATCGGGAACGAGGACACCGAGCATCGGGAACGAGGACACCGAGCATTGATGAATAAGGACACCGAGCACGATGACGAGGCCGAGCCCACCGAGGATGATCAAGAACACGACTTCGAGGACACCGAGTACGAGGACGAGCACAACACCTAGGACTGCATCGAGGATTTCGTCAAGCGTCGAGGATCGCATTGAGGATTTCGAGCATCAAGGACAGCGTCGAGGACCTTGTCAAGGATCGAGGACGTGGTCTGTATTGAGGACTGCAACCGTATCGAGGACTGCGGCCGTATCGAGGATCGAGATCGATGCCGTCGCGGACAGGGACTGCATTGAGGATAGAGGACAGTGACTGCATTGAGAACCAACGACATGGAGTATCGGCGATTCGGTGTTTTGTACATCAGACACATGTATGATAGTTTGGCCTGGCATATTCTATATCAATCGATGTGATTTAAACTTTTTTCTTTGATTCTGCTTATCGTGAGGTTGTATCCTGCTGGTTCCCTGTAGGATGGGGTTCATGTAAATATGTGTCTTATGTAAACTTTGTGTGGCTTGAGCAAAGCTTTTAGAGTACCTTCACTGTCTTTTGAGGTGTGTGTGGATAAGCTTTCAGGTGTCATGTAGCATACTTCGGAGAAGGTTCTTGGAGACATGGGCTTTTGAGTGACTTTAGAGTACTTTGAGATAGCTTTGAAAGTGCCTTTTGAGTAAGCGATAGACACTTTAGAGCCATCTTTAGAGAAGGTTCTCAGAGATACGTGCTTTATACTAACTTTAGAGTGCCTTTTAATGGCTTTGAGAGTGTCTTGGAGTGCCTTGGGATGTCTTAAGATGCATGTCTCAGAGAACCTTCTCCGAAAGAGTCTTTGCAGCCTTTTAGTCTTTGCAGTCTTTAAATGCTTTAAGTTGTACAAAGACGTCTAAATGCATATAAGCCTTTCCAGATGTGGTGGTGGTGACAGTGGTGGTGGAGGAGGTGATGGAAGAGATAAATATGTAACTCACTGTTGTAGATGTGTCATCGTCGTTATCTAGATCACCGCATCTTCATCGCCGCGTCAATGCATGCTACATCACCGCCACGTCCACATCACGCCACATCCTTATCATCGTCGTCATCGTTATCGTTGTCGGTGGTGGCGTCACCATCTTGTTCGTTGGAGTCGTCGTTGCGGTCCTTGGCTGCTGTCGCAGAGACAGCAGCAGCAGGTCTAGCACGAAGCCAAGACCAAGTTCCATACCCCAGAGGCCCCCTGACAATCGTCAGAGAGGCAGTGGTGACAGCCGTCGCTTACTGAGTACTGGTGGTGGTGGGAGGAAGAGAGTAAGTTCGATGTAAACGCGGATTCCGGGGGTAGGGAGCGTTTTCAGAGGCCTCTGCACGCCCCACACCTCTCCTCCATCCTTCTCCCACCTTCCTGCTAGGGTTTGAAGGTTAGGTTATTTAACCAGTTATTAACTGGTACTTAACTGTAACTTAACCGCATGTAACCGCTATAGCAGTTAAGATTCTTAACCGGTTATGCAGTTACCAATGGTTAGGTTAGAGGTTAACAAAAATCTCACCAAACGATTAACCTTGACTTAACTGCCTTAACCGGTTATTAACCGCCTAACCGATGTAGCGGTTTAACCGGTTATTAACCGGTTATAACCGGTTTAACCGACCAAAACCCACAATTTCGAAAAGAAGAGGCCATGAGAGGGATTGAACCCTCATGCTGCTGTAGAAACACAGCAGGAGCTCATGCATCTGAGCCACGACCACCGCAAGCTTTATCAATTTTTGGGCATCCTAACCCCTCTCCAGTCATACTCCAACAAGTAGCAAGCAGTACAAGCATACAATTTAATGATTAACAGACATTCATAACCCTCCCACAAATCCATTAACGCTCGACAAGTGTCTACCCGACTCGATTCGCGGGTCGAGTCGTAGATCTGACTCGCCGCGGTGAGTCTACTAAGATGATAGTGGATTTTTTCGTTGTGGCGCGGAACACTCAACAGAGTGGACCGCATACCAACAACGAAAAACCAGGATGTGAAGAAGAGATGGCGCACAGCATGCAATCATTGGCATCATTGTCATTGTCGTCCTCATTGCCATTGTCGTTCATCAACCACTTTTCTGAAAGATTTTGAAGTTAAGAAAAACTATAGTGCAAGCGAAAACTCACCTGTTTGTGCGACGTCGCCAGCAGACGCGTCGCACACCCAATACCTGCCTGTTCTGCTCCTCAGGCTCTCCAGTAGTCTCCGGGCATCAACCTAGTGCCTCTTGAAGGCCGTCGTTGGTGTGGTTCATCGCCTGCTGCCCATTCCAGGGGCTTACGCGTCGACGTTGGGCCGTTGCTAGGGCCACGACGCCCTAGCAACGGCCTTTGCGCTCTTCGTCGTTCGTCCTGGAGTCGTGGTAGTCCTCTGCCACTGTTGCAGAAACAGCAGCGGCACCTGGCGGGAAATCTCGACCCCTAGGCCGCCTGACAATCGTCAGCGCGGCAGAGGCGACAATCGTCACGCTCTGGGTGGTTTTGGTGCTCGTCGATTCATCCTGTAGTAGTCGTCAGTTCTCTAAAACAATAAAGAATAAAAATGCGCACCTTTGTGACGCCGCCTGTCTGCAGACAGAGCGGCGTCGAGTTCCAAAGTCAATCTCCTGATTCCCATGCTCCCTCGGGGTTCATCACAATCGTCGTTGAAGAATTGCGGCCTCGTTGGAGGGCTTACGCGTCCTGCGGGGCCGCCGGGGCTCTTCAAGCCCGCGTATCCACAGAAAAAGCGAAAAAAGGAGTCAGATTGGAGAAGAAGGACGCCTGGGACACCCGCGTCCCAAGGTCGAGTCGCGGGGCGCAGGCGCCGTGAGGTGGTGGTGGTTAGAGGGAGAGATCAACCCCCAAAAACCGTCTCGATCACCACTCGGATGATCGGACCGGATGGTTTTCGAGCACTTCAGCGAGCTCCAGCGCGAGAACGGAGACGATTCAAGCTCTAAAATATTGCGGGATGTATTCCTGTAGCATTTTAGAGTCTTTAATTTTTTGGCCAGTTTTTGGCCTATGAGAACATCATACGCATACTACAAAGCACAAACATTGTAACGGATGGTAAGTGCCATCCACACCAGGAGACGGTTGATGTAATTTAAGCTGGAATGGATAAATAACATTGTAAACTATAGGATCCAATAAAAAACTGGGCAGTCAGAGAGCTTTTCCTTGCTGGAGGGCAAGATCTTAGTGGATACACAATCGGATACTTGCTACATAAGCAATTCCCAAGCTCTGCAACAAGTATATCACTCCAGATTTACCTTAGATACATGTAATATGATTACCACAGTATATTCCGATGCTCACGTTTGTAGTCCGAGGCCCTCGTCGTTGTCTCGAACGACGTTAAAGTCATTCCGTTCGCGATTCGGTTCTCGGACCGATCATCCGAATGGTGATCAAGACGTTTTTCCTGACTCGATCTCTCTCTCTAACCACCACCACCACACGACGCCTGCGCCCCGACGACTCGACCTTGGGACGCGGGTGTCCCAGGCGTCCTTCTTCTCCAATCTGACTCCTTTTTTCGCTTTTTTCGTGGACACGCGGGCTTGAAGAGCCCCGGCGGCCCCGCAGGACGCGTAAGCCCTCGAACGAGGCCGCAGACTTTGACGATAATGCTGATGACCCAGCGAGGTCTAGGATCATGGTAGATGACGCCGCACTGTCTGCTGGCAGGCGGCGTTTCGAGGTGCGCATATTTTTACGCTATATTTCAGTACTGACAGGACCACAGCGACGACGACTCTGACAGCCACAATGACGACGACGACGACGACGACTCCACTGCCATCACCCCAACAGCACTGCTCTGTCTCCCTCGTACCACGCGTAAGCCCTCTTATTGAGGCTGCTCTTTCATATGCAGGCCGTTGCTACGGCCACGATGCCCTAGCAACAGCTATCGATGGACGCGTAAGCCCCTCTAAATGGGCAGCAAACGACGAACAACGACAAAAAATGGCTTTCAGCAGCCGTGAAGACGACCGCGTTGGGCGCATCAGCCTTCAGGAAGCGACACGATGATTTGGGAGTCAGGCGCCGCGGGGTCGGCATCATTAAGGTGCGTGTCCTTAATGTTCTTTTAAATGTAATGCATTAATAATGCTATCATGACCGCCACAAGCCCACGATGACCACGACCTCACGTTGGGTAAGCCCTCATCACCATTCAAGCCTTTCCCTTCCCCATTCTTCTTCCTTTCGCGGGTGGTATGCGGCTCGCCTAATTAGGCGTGCCGCGCCACTTCGAAATGAATGTTGTTTCATATCGCCAGCTTCTCCTTCATGGGTAGTAGTAGTAGTATTACCGGGGTATATGTGTCTGTTAATCATTGTATTGTGTACTATGTGGAATGGGATTTGCCATATAGGGCATGTCAAGGCTGCTGTATTGCGGCGGCGGTGGCTCAGTTGCTATTGCGTCATATTTCTAACTAATATTTGAGGTATGCGGGTGTTCAAACCCCTCTGCTGCCCTTTTTGAGGGAAATATGTACGGGTTCGTAACTAGTTATAACCGGTTTAACCGGAAAAGCGGTCATAACCGGTTATAACTGCTAACCTAACCGGTAAATTAACCGGTTAGTGGTTAACTGCAGTTAGCGTCAGTTACAGTTATGGTTAACAGACATCAGTGAACTCGGTTAAGGTTACAGTTACAGTTAAGCTGGCTCAGGGGGTCTAACCGTAATCTAACCTAACCTCAAAACCCTACTTCCTGCACAAGGAAGTTAAATCAGCTAGCTTTATTTGAGTCAAACCGAGTCAAACCGTCATCTGGTCAGAATTGCCTTTTTTGATCAAAGACTCACTCCCTGCTGCTTCCACTGCAGCCTACCTCCCTTCCAGTCATTGGCCTACACTTACCTAGCCTGTGTTTGGTGTTGCAGTAGCAACAGAGGCCACTCCCAGGGTGCTCTAGGATGTGTAATCCTGATGACTAATACTCTGCTCCTTTGCCTTTTACCATCATCTTCTCTCTGAGGCAAGCAGATTATTATTCCTCCAGTCCTCTTGCTCAGGACTGATGCCACACCCCTCTAGAGCACTGTCTGAAGCCCCCTAGCCAGCCCAAAACCAGTCCAGACAGGCCCAAAGTGCCCAATTTGTGGGAATTGCACACTTTTGCTCTCCCAGGCAAGCACTACTCTCTCTACTCAGTCCTCCTGCTCAGGGCTGATGGATAGACCTACTAGGAGCCTATTGCCACCATTTGCTACACCCCAAACTCGCAAATCCTGCCCCTGCTCCCAGTATGTGCTTATGTCTCATATCCAGCCATTCAATTTTGATGGCTTCTGTGCCCAGATACCCATTCCTTTTCAAGGACTCCTTATCAAGGACATCTCTGCGGGCTATCTGGTCACAGGTGTGCTCTCTGCACTGTCTCACTCCCATCTCTGCTAACCTGTGTTATCTGGTCACAGTTAGCTTCGCTTTTTTGTGTCCTTTTCCTGTGATTTAACCACACATCCCTCTCCCAAGCGGTGCCCTACCGCTCTATCGATCTCATTTGTCCGCTCAGCGTGCTATACCTGCCAGGGTCGGCCATCCTCCCAGTACTTCCTTGTCATCGTCAATCAGTGGTACGGCTCAACCCGTGCTTGCGACCGGATTCAACACCTGGTTGTACAGCGTGTGCCTGACTCCTACCAAGGAGTGTAAATCAGGGTGCTGATTGAACGACGAGTTTGCTCTCTGAGTGCGCTGTAACAGGCTCGCTCTTTGGGTGTTCGATAGGCTTGGTCAAGGACCGGTCGGTGTCTTATTCTGGTGACTCTCTGGTTCTCCTTGCGAGGGTGTTTCGCTTCGGGCGGGCATTCTTTCTCTGAGGGCTAGACTAGCCAAAAGGCAGCAAGAGGGCGAGGAGCCTGCGCAAACAGCCTTAGGTGCACATCTGCTGAGAACGTTCCTGAATCAGGAAGCGGACTATGTTATCCGAGTCGGACGCTTCTTCATCTGACGAACTCGATTTCAATCACAAATCCCACTCTCCATCCCGTGCTCCTTCCATCTGGAAAGGCCTATATGCTATAAGGCAACTTTAAGCAACTTAAAGCGTCTTAGGACAGAAAAAGTTCAGAATGCTAAATAAGCTGCAAAGAGCTTAAAGCCAAGGTTCACGCTAACAGCTTCTTTAAGACATCTTTTAAGCATCTTAAGACACTTTAAGATACTGTAAAAGCTCTCTAAAGGCTCTCTAAAGCTGACTTAAAGCATACGACATCGTGAACCTTGTTTTAAGTTGTCTTCAAACAGCCTTTCGGCAACTCAAAAAGCACTTCCGAAGCCATTGAAAAGCTCTACCAAGGCTCCATGAAGCGAACATCTCTAAGAACCTTGTCTTAAGTATGCTATACAGTGTCTTAAAGGCTGTCTGTACATGTCTTAAAAGATAACAGAAAGCCTTCACAAGATGCTACAAAAGCTACCGAGAAGCACAGTAGGGAATACATGAATAGGAAAATGCAAACAAAAGCATATTCAGTATCCTTCAGCTCACACAATGCATCGAAAGTAAACAAAAAGCACATTATGATTAATAGACACACTGACAACTATAATAGCCAACAGAAATGAAACACTGCATTCATCTTACAGTAAGACACATTATTACATCCCCCTCTTGTTGTTCCTCATCATCCTCAGCTAGCTCCATCATCCTCGTCGTACTCGGTATCATGGTCCTCATCATCCTCAGTGTCATAGTTATCGTCCTCTTCGATGTCGCAGTCCTCGTCCTGCTTGGTGTCATACCTCGGTGTCGCGGTCCTCGTCTGCCTCGGTGTCGCAGTCCTCGTCCGCCTCGGTCATGGTCCTCATCCGGCTCAGTGTCGTAGTGCTCGTTAGCCTCAGTGTCACAGTCCTCGTCATCTTCGGTGTCGCGGTCTTCCTCGTCATCCTCGGTATCGTGGTCCTCGTCATCCTCGGTATCGTAGTTCTCGTCCTTGGTGTCTGCTCGGGTTGCGGTCCTCGATGCTTGGGTCGGTTGTCGTGGAGAGGTCTTCGTGTCGTGCTTGGGAGGGTAGGCGTCGTCGCACTGGGAAGGCGTCATCGTGCTTGGGAGACATCGCGCTTAGGACGGGTAGTGGGTCGTGCTTGGGGACGGGTCGTCGTGTTTGAGAGAAGTCGTCGTGTTTGAGAGAAGTCGTCGTGCTTGAGAGAGGTCGTCGTGCTTGAGAGAGGTCGTCGTGCTTGATAGGCGTCGTCGCGCTGAGAAGGCGTCATCGTGCTTACGACGGGAAGTGCGTCGTGCTTAGGGTCGCCATGCTTGAGAGAGGTCGTCGTGCTTGGGAGGATCGTCGTGCTCGGCAGTATCGTCGTGCCCATAGACTTGGTCCTCGTGCTCGGTGTGGTCATCGTGTTGTGCTCAGTAAGGTCAAGAACATTATCCGTGTCTAGGCCTAGCGGCTCAGATATGCAAAGAGGGTGAAAAACGATACCCGCACCTGTTCACATCGCACCAACATTGTCGGCACTGTTCTGAACAGTGTGACGAGACTCCAGAAATCGACATGCGCAGAGCAGTGCCGTCCAACGACGTGCGCAAGGTAGCGCTGACCAGTGCTGTGCGCAGAGCAGCAGCACAGAAGAGGGAGTCCGAGTAGTGGGTGGTGGTATAAGAAGAAGTCGCACATTCGTCCGATCGGGATTTAAACAGGCCATCACGTGAGGCCACGTCAGCCTCAGATGCCGACGGCAAAATGGACTTGGAGATTTCTGGCTGATGGGCGCAGAATCAGCGCGGGTCATGAGAATGGGAATACGGGAAAGGAAATAAATAGTTGACATTGATGGTGCTCATGGCGCCGTCAACCAATGAATGGAAAAAATTAAGACTCACCAACCCCAGCAGACGACACCCCAAATCCTACCCAACGTGCTCGAAGCCTGCGCACCGACAGGGCGGGGGTATCTGTTGTAATGCGAGTTGTCCTAGCCCAACGGCGCTTCCGTGTTGTGTGGTGTGGGAGCCTCATCGTTAGAGGTCTTACTGCCACAAAGACTAAGTCGAAGGTCATTGACGGCTGTTGGAAGCCGTGAAGACGAGTCCTGGAATCGAGAGGGAAGAGAAGCAGAAGGAGACACCCCAGGGAAAAATTCCAGGCTGGATGCGGCGTCGTCGTGACATGGTGGTAAGAGACGAGAGAGCAATGGGCTCCGACTCCGAGCACGATTCGGCGTTTGCCGCGCACGATTCGGCGTTTGCGGCAAACGCCGAATCGTGCTCGGAGCATCCTCAACGTCGCTCGGAACGACAACGACGGACTCGGAGTAGCTAAAACACCATCGGAATATCTCGCACTACATTGCTAGTGTAGATCCAGACCATTTCCGGAAGCATTTCTGAAAGGAATGAGTGGATACTTGCTTACATAGCAAGTATCCCATCCAGATCTATATACAACGAGCATTCCAGCTCGTTTCAACGCACCGGGTGCCCAGAATTTGCTTGAAATATATCTAACATAGTTATATCTGTCTGACCAAAGAAGAATCATTGTCGCCGTCACCCAGAATTAGTGGCGGCGACATGAACCGTGAATCCAAACCAGTGTCTGGATTCGATCACTTTTCCCATACGATCACTCTCCCTCTGACCACTACCATCGACGCTTTGGACGGCCACAACTCTTCACCGCGGGATCTGCAACCGACCTTGAGTCGTTGCACAGTGCCGGGAAGACTGATTTTGCATCGTCTTCCAAGGAGACCGACTTTGCGTCGTCTCCCTCTGGTCTGACTCTGACAAACAGAGTCCCGGCGGCCTTGCTGGCCGCGTAAGCCCTCCAACGAGGCCGCAGATTAACGAGGTGGTGGTGATGGTGACGGCGCGCGGCAGCGGCGAGAACGGCGACGAAATGAGCAGCACTGGAGCAGCCAGGGCACTTACATCCTTGGTATGTATTTACTTATATATTGACTTGCACTGCCTCGGACGTCGTTGAACGACGCCGCCGAGGTCTTTAACCATTGTTCAGACTGGACCATCTCACTTTTTTCTCGATTTATTGCGGTGGCAGGCCCGACGAGGACAGCGACTTCGAATCACCACCATGTAAAGCGGTCCAAAGGAGATACACGAGTACCTCTCCCAGGTCATGTACACCCGCCGGTCCAAGATGAACCCATGAGGAAACTCTCTCCTCATCGGGCAACGTTGCATACATTCGCTTTATCCGTGTTCATTTGTCGATGTACTTGACACGACCTACTCCGCGTGGAAACCTTCACCTCGTTCCGCCATGTCTCTAGTGTCGCGGCAGCGCCCATCATTTCTTCTGCCATTCCACAATACCAGCTCCTCGTAGGACGGAACCTGACTCGCGCAGCGTACGGACGACATATACCAGCCGTTTGTCAGAAGTGACGATGCTTCGGAGTCAAGTTCGCATTTTCTAACACATGACAAGGACGACAATGAACAGGCGCTAGTACGGGTACGCCAGTTTCTCTTCTCCCACACGCACGCTAACGAAAAATTTCTCAAAGGTTCCGTTCATGCTTGGATGTCCGATCCGAGCAATCCGGAGAGTGATCGCATGATGTTCAGAGTCCTTTCTCTGTCTGCTACCACCATCACGATCCTCATTTCGGCCCTCCGTCGAAACTTTCACCTCTGGAAACGCGATCCGCACTCTTTGTGTGCTGTTTCTGCCGTCTGGACCACCAAAAGGACGAATTCGACCGCGTTAAGCCCATACAATTGGCAGCAACAGCGGCCGCCGTCGACGTCAAGGACGGGCGTTGGTAGCTGGTGATGTCCGTCTGCTCGCAAGTACGTATTGTTTTCCTTTTTTTATTCTATTCATATTGATGTCCACTAGCCTTGTCCATGGCAACGGCGGCGCCGGCGACATCGTTGACGACGCGTAAGCCCCACCAACGTGGGCCGCATGCATTACATTCATTCTCCTTTTACCTCCCACCTCGCCCTCCTGCGCTAAAAGTCCGAACAGCGTTCGGTTTCATGGCCTTGTCCTCCTACCACCACCATCGGTAACCGATACGCTCAGGACGACCGGCCACACCACGGTATCGACGCTGACAAGCTGGAAGTGGTACCTGCGACCGACTTTGAGTCGTCGCCTATAGCCACGGAGACCGACTTTGCGTCGTCTCCCTCTGACTGAACCCCGACTGGCTAAACGCCTAACCCCTCGACCGAGGCGGCCTGCAGAAGATGAGCCGACCCCAGGACGAATGGTCGTAAGTCCCACTGACGACGGGCAGCAAATCCTTCAAACAGCGCACTCTCGGCGCGCAACGTTGCCGTCTAGGGCAATGTTACTTGTCAAGGGCATACGTGGGGTTGTCGCCCTCTTGACGATACAGCGCGCAACATACGGTAAGTATTTTTTTTCGTTTTCAAAGTTCATTCCATTCATGTCAGCAGCTTGTCAATGGCCACGGCGGCAATAGCAACGGCCGACGACGCGCAAGCCCCACCAACGTGGGCGGCATACCTTACTCCCATCTCTTCTCACCTTCCACCTCTTCCCTGTTACAGTTCACAAAACTCATGGATACGGCGTTTAACTACGACACCTGCGACCGAGTCGTCGCTCATGGTCCCGGAGACCGAGTTTGGGTCTTCTCCCTTTGACCCGACTCTCCTTGCGGCGCCGTGTTGCCCACATTCCGGGATACATCAGTCCACAACTGACGTTCGGGTACGGACACCCTAAGTCGTCTCCCCGAGCAAAAAACGGCAAAACAGAAATAATAGGGCTCTGGATTACTCTCCGCACAGACCTCGTGATACTCCTCCTCTTCCCCATGTTCTTTGCCTCGAACTGGTTCTACATGTGGTGTACGTCATTTCACTCACGACCAAACGTTTTCCCAAATACTTCGCAGAATTCTGCGGCATCGACGGCGCACTCTTCACTGTCTGTGCGCATGGCTAAAGAGTCTCCTGCCAAATCGTCAGCTCTTTCCTCATCAGCCTCCTCCTCGCCTTCAAGTCCATCTCGCGTCGTATCCGTGCAGAGAAGGACAACGATGAAGACTGGGACATGGAGTTGAGACCGGTGCCTGCCCCGCTCCGCCACCAACTGGTTTGTTACGCTCAAGCTTATGACAGTTTTATTGAAGTTCGAAGAAATCTACGGTTAACTTGTCAAGTATGATACACTCAGTCTGTATCCGCTCCCCCAGTAAGCGATTCTGATGCTACTTGCCATCACTTGAATTATTCACTTTTTCTTTGCTAGATCGAAGGTGTGGGCACGATTCATTCCTACTCTAGTAGGCTAGGAAGCTGAGACAGGGAAGGTAAGGAACAGAGGGTTGCGGGTACATAGGATAGAGTAGAGAGTTTGACCCAACCTGCATATACATGGATTCGGAGGTAGATGTAGTGTCGATTCTAATATAGCACAGTCACTGAATCCATTGCCCTGCCATCATCGCTTGTTGTGTGTCTGGATCTCTTAATTTACTAGCATAGTTGTGTCTGTGTGTCTTATATGATATGCCTAAACACATTGTATAGTGTTGTCTTGAACTGCATAAGGATAGATGTATCTGTAAGTGTGCATAAAGTTGCTTTGAGATATCCTTTGATGCTTTAAGTTGATAGTAATAATACCTTCAGTCTTAAGTTGTCTTAAGATACATGTGTTTGAAGCCTCTGCTTAAAGTCATCTTTAGACATCTTTTCCTGCCTTTTGCTGCCTTAAGTTTTGTAACAATGATACATCAGCCTTAAGATGCCTTTGGAGCTTTAAGAGCTTGGTGGAGCTTTAAGTTTGACGTTCCGTTGACATGAATCTTAAGATGCCTTATAGCATATGGGCCTTTCCTGATGTCCTATGTTGTTCCCGACGACGATAGTACGAACGCCCGTGAGGACGTTCGCCGTCGTGCGGAACAGCTCCAGCAGCTGGTCTCCGACTTTGCGGATGGCACTATCGCCACCCCCGAAGTCTTCTTGGAACGCGCTCATGAGACCGGCGCCTCCGCTGGAGAACTGGCTGACTATGTCGACCAGGTCGAGCAAATCATTAACGCTCGAAAGGAGCATCACCACAAATCTCCTCCACTCGATCCAGATGCAGCAGCGCAACAAGCTGAGCAAGAAGCTGAGCGTAAGCGCGCTGTTGAGGAGGCGGCATGGGCAGCACTCTATGACCGCCTCGCTTCCGCTGGACAGCAAGCGCCCGCCTTCGGTCCAGATCCTATCTCTGAACCGGTATCGGCTGCGCTGCTCTCTAAGCTCCTCGGAGCGGAGCCTACTCCGTCGGGCATCTCTGCCTCAGTCCTCTCCTCCGCTCCGCATCTCGCACAGTTGGCCTCACCAACCAACCTCTCTCCCCATCTTCAAGAGACTCAGCGTCTCTGCCGACTCTTTACCAATGATAAGGATGTCGACGCCATCATTACGACGTGTCAGATGCAGTCTCTCCATGACCCATTTGCACGTTCTCTCTGGCGCTGCATTGTGCTCGACCAGTATGTGGATTTTGAGAAGCTTTACGCTTCGATCCACTCGGGCACAAATCAGCAAGAGGATGCGAAGGACTTTGCTGGAGGCTATGTGCTTCTGCGCAAGGACCACGCCACCGCTCGTCGAACTCTTACTCAAGAGTCCGAGTGGACTCG
Organism: Hymenopellis raphanipes; assembly: GCA_003314085.1. Taxonomy (NCBI): domain Eukaryota; kingdom Fungi; phylum Basidiomycota; class Agaricomycetes; order Agaricales; family Physalacriaceae; genus Hymenopellis; species Hymenopellis raphanipes. Next base: position 24,207 of record QLPD01000601.1, read on the forward strand.
CGTCTTCGATGCTTACGCCACCGGTGTTGGGCTTATCTACCCACACCGCAAAGACGAGCTCGCGGGATATCGCCGACTCATCATCGAGCTGTTCCGCGCTTCCCCCTCGAATCCAGCGTTCCCTATTCGCTGTGATAAGGAGACTCGCACTCGCTATGCGAACTCTCCTTTCAATCTCAATGACCGTGATGCGCTCCAGCTGCCGCTTCTCACAGAGATGTTACGCAACTCTGAGGCGGCTAACCCACGCAAGCGGTCTTCTGATTCTGGCAGCTCCCAGCCTGCGACTCGTCGTCGCGTTATCTGTCAGAATTGGAATCTGGGCAAGTGCTCTTCTCCGTGCCCGGGTAGCCGTCTACACGGTACTTACAGTGAGTGCGGAGGAAAACACACAGCCAAAAGCCAACCAGCCTGCCTCATCCAACTCGAAGCCCGACGAGCAGTCAATCGTGCAGGACCAAGTTTAGGCAGCAATGAGCAAGCCTAAATCGTTGAAGCGTAAATCTGACACTGTACCACCACCTTCACGCTTTAAGCGTGGCTATGTATTTACTTCCAATGTACTATCACACTCTAAAACGCCTCCGAGCATTTCTTCCACTTATACTGCTCCTCCTCTTCCCTTACCTCCTGAACACATTCTCAATGACTCTACCATTCAGCAGTCTCTTGCTGCTGTTGCCGATTATATCGAGGTCAGCACACCCATCCAGGTTGACCGCTTTGAGCGACTTTTAACCAAACATCCCAACCGACCCTTTGTGGAGTCGATCTGTCGTTCGCTCCGTGAAGGGTTCTGGCCTCTGCATGACGGCGAGTGGGAAGCGCACCTCAAAGACAAAATCAGAGACAACTACTCTACTGAAGAGTGCGATCTCGCTGAGCTGCGCAAACACCGAGATCAAGAAGTCGCTGCTGGTCGCTGGTCTCCTGCGCTTCCGGAAGGGTTTAAACTCCTTCCGGGAATGCGTCTGTCACCCATGTTTGTGGTATGGCAGAAAGGCAAACCGCGTGTTGTTATGGACCATACTGGGAGTGGTCTTAATGACGGCATTGCAAGGGAAGATGCAAAAGTGAAGTACGACGATATGCACTCCTTTGGGCAGGTACTGCATGAAGTCCTACAAGCTCACCCTCACGAGGAGATTGTGCTCTTCAAGAGTGATATCTCAAAGGCATTTCTCAATCTCCCCGTTCATTCCATCTGGCAGCTACAACAAGTTGTCATCGTTGACGGTCGCTATGACATTGTCCGTCGTCTCATCTTTGGCAGTCGTGCATCTCCATACTGCTGGTGCTCGTTCTCAGGTCTAGTCAACTGGATTGCTTGGGAACTTGACGTTCTCGATCTGCATGACTACATGGATGACTACTATGGCTGGAATTCCAATCACAATCTCGTGCTCTTCCATGGACAGCGACGTCCACGACGTCAAGTCCAGCTTCTTATTCTATGGGACTTTTTGGGCATTCCCTATGAAGACAGAAAGCAAGAGCATGGTCGCCAGCTTAAAATCATTGGATTCTGGCTTGACACCATCTACGGGTCAATCTCCCTCACTCCAGACTCCATTGCTGACATGATTACGATAATCGAGTCGTTCTTATCTCAGCGCAACCCAATACTCAAGGAATGGCAATCTTTGGGTGGGTACCTCAACTGGGCTCTGAATGTGCTGCCTTGGACACGGCCAGCACTTACAGAGCTCTACCGCAAGATGAGTGGTAAAACACTGCAGTACAAAGGCATGCCATTAAACGTCGAGGTCAGATTTGACCTCACGTGGTTTGCTAATGCATTGCGGCACTGTATTGGAGTGCGCTTCGTTGATGCGCAGGCCTGGGACGACGCAGAGGCTGATATGGTCTATTGGACAGATGCAAGTAATCTGGGCCTTTCCTTTGTATATGCTGGAAATGGCTTTAGCTACCAACTCCGAACCACTACTGGAGTTGATACCTTCTTCAGAGAACTACTTGCTATCTTTTGCGCTGTCCACGATGCTGCGTCTCACCCTACTCCGCCTCGCAGACTGTTAATCCATTCTGACAGTCTCGACTCTGTTTCAGTGTTTGATACCTTGGCTGCTTCACAGTCAAGTCACAATGCTATCCTACTTGCTATTGCAGACATCATCATGCGTACAGGCATTGACGTACGTGTGAGGCATATCCGCGGGGTCGACAACGTGATGGCAGACATGTTGTCCCGCTTGCTGTTCTCTGACTTCCAGAGGCAGTTTCCCTCCTACCGCGTCCGCACTATGGAGCCACCTCGAGAGCTCCTGCCGGCGCGATGGAGAGAGTGCTTTTAGAGGCTCTGGGTGAGGGGAGGCGCACTCGTCCCCCTCGCCCAACCATGGACTTGCAGAAGCTAGACGAACTTGTCTTATACTTGCAGGCTCATGCCATTGAGACGTTTACACGTCTTAATTACTCTACTGGTGCTAGAGACTATGCACACTTTTGTAAATCACACAATCTGTCTTTAGAACCTACCCCAGAGACTCTAGCACGATACATTGCGTACACTTCCCAATTCATTGCTTCTGCTCCAAAATACTTGTCTGGTGCAAAACACTTTCTCAAAGAGTTCTATCCTCATTTTGGCGACGCTCGCGCATCAGCGCTTGTCCAAGCCACTATCCGGGGTGCCAAGAAGGTGAGAGCAGATCCTATACACAGGAAACCTCCTCTGCGCATTCACCATCTTCAACTCTTTGTACTTGCTGCACACCAGACTCAGAAGTACGATGATCTTCTCTTTGCCACCATCATGTCATGTGCCTTCTATGCTGTTCACCGGATTGGAGAACTAGTGCAGCCTAATCAGAAGAAGCTTCGTGACTGGAGAAAGATCATCAAGCGATCCAGTCTCAAATTTGAGCCTGGGTATGCTGGCTATCGCTTGCCTTATCATAAAAGCAATCCATTCTATCAGGGCACTGATATACTGTTTACTACTCAGAAAGAAGCTGATCCTATCGCTCTTCTGAAGCAGTATGTCTCTTGCAGAGACAAGCTGCATGGTACTCGAGCGGCACTCTTCATACGTGAAGATGGCATGGTCCCAACTAGATCTTGGTTTGAATCCAAATTCTTTGCGCTGGTGAGCAGAGAGTTTGGCGGACATTCAGTTCGTTCTGGAGGTATAACATTCTATGCATCTCTGGGACTTGCCGAGTCCATTCTTCAAGCCTTGGGTCGTTGGTCGTCATCTGCTTGGAAGATCTATATACGCGATCACCCAGCAGTCCGTGCCGCCCTATGCTTTTAGTTCACACGGAGTTAGGCCAAAACGGACCCCAAGGGGCCTCCTCCATTCAGCGTATCGTAAAAGTGCCTTACAGTACATGGAATATAGATAATACATTCAGCTATGTAGGGCAAGCCTCTGTGCCCAAGGACTTGTACTGGGCTCTCACAGACGACATCACCCAACAACTACTCGTAGAGCCACACGAAGTGGTAGAAACGTGGCTCAACGCGGGTAACCGATTGGATAGAGCGGGACGAGTTCTAGCCGAGATAGCCGATGTTATAGCCTCGTCTAGTGAGGAAAGTGAACACTGGGCGAGCCCTTTGCACTGGCTGGACTCTGTGTTTGCAGGGCAAGTCGCTGCAAACTCTGACTGGAAGCCTAACGAGAAAGCAACGGATGAAGACACGGGTGCCACCCAGGTACCCGAGTCTGACAACAACGACATGAACGTAGACCTTCCTTCCCCAACTTCCCCTTCCCTTCCCATAGATCAAGTCAACACGCAAGAAGACGCGTCGGGTGAACAGTCGGATGGGTCTCATACCCGACCCAAGCCCACGAAGACTTACAGTCGAAGACTGTCTGGCGCGTCGCAGCCTCAACCAGATACTCGTGTTATCCGTGCAAGATCCCCTACCCCAGTAGCTGGACCCTCGGGTACTCAGCCACCCGTTAACACGACACCCGTTCCAAGACGTTCGATGTCCGACCTCATTCAAGAGGAATATGAGTACATCAACAAGGTGGACGAAGATCGACAGTGCTGTTGCTTCAAGCTACTGTACAAAGACATCGACCAGATTATTCGAAGACCCGAGATCCTCTTCGATCAGCTGCCTTATCCTAGGAGGCCTGGTTTACGGGTAGATCACGTCAAGAAGTTCATCCAGTCCTTCACGGTCGATGTGAAAAATAGCAAGAAGGACCATTCCTCAATGGACCGTCGGACTGCGATGAAGATAGTCGACCACGGTCTACTTATCGCACGGATGACAGTTCACCCGGATAACACCCCGTCTGAGGTAAGACTATGGTTCACTATAGCTAACCACAAGTTAAGCTGTTCACAGTACCAAGAGTATGAGGACAACGAAGAACATGACGAGTTGGACGAGACTTCGGAGGACGAGGTTGTACCCGGTGGTCCACCCGAGTCAGACACCCCCACCACCCCCACACAGAAGAAGAACAAAGACTCCGCCAAATCGAAAGATAAGGCGTCGAAGTCAAGCAGTAAGCGTACACGGGTGTCGGATGAGGAAGAGGTTTCCGGTAACGAGCCAACTACTTCAAAGAAGGCGAAGGCACCGCCAAAGAAGAAACCTCGCGTCGCGGGTGACAGCGACTCACCCGAAGCATCCTCCTCCCACCCCCGACCTTCGAATCGCAGACCCATCGTCCAAGGGAACAACAGCGATGATGTCCAACGCTGGATTAATGGGAAATGCATTGCGTGCGAGAAGTCGGGAAAACGTTGCATTTTCCCGGTTACGAAGAAAGGCAACCGTTGCTTTTCCTGCGAAGCTTGCAGCACCGCCAAGATCAAATGCCTCAAGACGCCGTTGGGCCCCACGGAATATGGTCGTCTACCCGCTGAACAAACTACGAATACGCAAGGTGTCTGGGAGTTCTTGGGCCGTGGTGACATCCAAGTACCACGCAACGCATCCATAGCAGAGCACCGTGCGTTACTTGGTGGATCATCGGGAACTTCGAGGATACCCGCTACACCATCCGAGCTCGAGCTGTTGAGGGCAGACAATACAGAGTTGAAGGCATGAGTGGAGGATATGGCGAAGCAGATCAAGGGTTTGACAAAGGATGTCAAGAAGCTGAGGAAACGAGTGGAAAAGGTTGAAAAGGCAGAGTCGGATGAAGACGAGGTACCCGAAAAGAAGGGTAAAGACCAAGCGAAGGACCAAGATAAGCAGTAGGCAAGGACTTCTAAGACTCGTGTACAATATCAATCAGTTGTATTATAACCATTTCTTGACAATGGGATTTGGAACAGTAGGACTTTGTACCGCATTTTCCTTGTAAGCAGCTGAAAGTGAAGACCGGGTAGATGTGATACACCCGGCCCAGTCTTAAGTCAAAATTTTGAACGAAAATCAGAACGCTTGTTCGGATGGGCGTCGGGTATATTGTAATTATCCGGCTAGTAAAAGACCTTAACTGGGGAGCGACTCAACGCAGTATCTAAAAATAAGTAGCGCAGATCCCCCTGATCAGCGAAACAGAAACGTCTAGTAGACATGTGATAATGGGATCATGTGATGGCGTCTGAGAATACTCTTAAACCCACAAGTCGAGCTGGCTCAGAAAAACAAAACGCCCCACTATGTCCAACACGTCTACGCCATCGCAGAAAAACACCAAAGTACCCGCTCCACCCGAGAAGTCACTCCCTCCCTTTCAGTACTTGGGACACAAAGGCCTCATTGGGAGAGTGGATTACTATGACTTTACTCTAGAACAGGCGCGTGTAGCACACAGCAAGCCCCAGACTATACGAGAATGGGCTCGGGTGGAAGATCAGTCTCCCTTGATCCTGGACATCGCTTCTAAACTGGTGGCGTATTACAACCCCTTCATCAAACAGTTCCCCAATGCCCAACACTGGCTGGATTGGGTGATGATAGAAGCATACAAGACCCTATTACAGAAGGACGGTTTCACACACACGGGTCTAGGTCTGGATAGCAGTGTAGTACCCGGTTACACGTACTTTGGCCGGTTGGAGTTTCAAAAACCTTGCTGTTCATTCACCTTCGCCCCCAGAGAGGCCAACGACATCGCTAAAAGCCCGCTCAAGTTGCTAAACCGCGATGTTGAAGGCAAGTGTAACGCCTTATTGGCTAAGACGTCTGTTTTGCTTGTTGCCAAAGCCGTAAAGCCAGTCAAGGACTTTGACTCCCCTTGGCACTGGTTGGATTATTACTTGGCGCAAGCCATAGTAACAGTTCATCCTGAGCTGGAGGTAAGGCCGGGTATATCATAAATATCCGACCCAGACTAACTAAAGATTTTAAGGGAGAAGACTCTGAGCCAGACGTAGATATGGCGCCACCAGATGAACCGGAAGATCAACAGACACCCGCCCCTTCTACGCCACCCCAGCTCTCACAGACAGGTTTTACGCTTGTTCCAATCCCCTCCCCACAGAACCCCATTCAGCCCCCCATCGCATCCGTGGGTGCACCCGTAACTGCACCAGGAACCACACCTCCCCGCCCACCACGCTTCGCAAACTTCGACTTCAACGAAGTAATCACGCTGAGCCCCAGAGTCTCCATTTCAAAGGGTTCACAAGTGCCCGACGATAGGATGGAGGACTTGGAGCAAGAGCTCAAGCAGGCCCGTCGCGACTGTAACAACTTTCGTGAAGCCAACAAGGCATTGGTGAACACCAACAAAGACCTTCGCATGGCGAACGAAGACCTTACCCGCGAGAACACCCGTCTCAACCGTGAAAACAAAGCCCACCGGGAACAGATGGCTTTAATCGATGAGTTGATTCCCCATCTAAAAGCGCACTGGGAAGGACTTCAGAAATTTCGCAACGAATACCGGGATATTGTGTATGAGGCCCGAATGGCGACGAAGAAGAAGGACGACGAGTTCCAAGGGTGGAAACATGTCCAAGACATCGACTTGCACGCCATCCTCGAGCGATTCAGAGGTACTGGCGAAGAAATGGTTGACATGGGCAACAAAGAATTTTACAACCACATGGAAGCCGTTGAGTTTTTGGTTGGAACGGTGTATGGCAAAGAGTGGCGAGAGGACTGGCCAGAAATGTCGCCATCGGGTGAAGCATCGGGTAGTGGGATGGTACCCGGAGAAGAAGTCGACCTGGATGAAACAGTTGCACCCGTTCAGACACAGTAGATGAATACGCTAGCCAGACAGATGACATCGAGTACGAGGACGTATAATTCCCTCGGAAAGATTTGTATTACTACCCGCAACAAATGTACAATAGCGTCTCAGAATTTTGGTCTAACAAAAATCCTCAGTTGAACTTACACTGGAATTTTGTTAGTCCTATGAAAAACCCGCAAGACTTTGATAGCATTTCTGTAAGCTAAGAACTAAGAAGATTATAGAAATACTATCTAAGTTAAGGGGAGACTAACAAGGCTTGAGAAGA
>QLPD01000604.1:0-12126 GCA_003314085.1 Hymenopellis raphanipes
TTTCTGAGATCTTGAACCGGCGTTCAACGTTATGCAGAGCAGTCCCATGCCCTGGGTGCATGGTCGATAGAGTAGATTATTGAGCAACGTCGCGGATCACCTTGAAAGGTAGAATCAAGATTTCGCCTCTGTTTGTACATGGTTGCAAGCTATAGCTTCAGAGAAAATGGCCGAGGTAGCCACATCACTCCCATTGCGCGTTCGGATACGGTGAGAGGCGCCTGCAGCGGATCCAGGATTTCCGGTCTGTACGTTGGTCAAAGGACAAGAACAAGCGCGCGCAATTACACGCGGCAAATGCAAGTGCTGGTTGATGTGCAAGCTAGATGGCACGTGTCATGATGGGCCCGAACATCAGATTTAGAAGGACTGAAGCTTGAAGCTTGAAGTTACAATCGAGGTGCTGCAGCTCGTCGTCGAAAGGTTGGAAGGGAACGCGTGGAAGTCGATCGCCACGATTACAACGAAGTCTAAACGCCGATTGCCAAAAAGACGATGCAAAGCGACAATTTCGATACGGCTTCCTACAATCCCATCAAGAGTCTTTGTAAACCCAAATTCGCGACTCGCGAAGGGTGATGATGGTTAGAAGCCAAGTCCATAAACGGAAGTCCTCGACCTCGTTCGGCCGCAATAGATTAACGCGCACCCATAAGCACGCTACTGCAAAGTACAAGCTCGCATATACCAGAGCAAAAGGCGAGAGAGAAAGAAAAAGAGAAAAAAAGTAGCACTATTGTATTTGTAAAGTAGTCCAAATCATTCCCACAGCCGTCATCATATACATAAAAACATGAAAATAGTACGTCCATAATATGATGCCAATACCCTCCATGCCACAGGTAAAGGAACGAAAGATCGTCATCGAAAAGAATTTGAGGGCAGAAAAAATAATAGTTGCGTAATTCAGAGCAATGCATATGTGGGTAGTTAACCAGATATCGAAAAGCGAGAGCGCGCACAAAGACAAAGGAGATTCCAGAGCAATTATTGCAGTCTAGGTGAACGATACAACGAGAGGACAGGAGGGAATAAACTAGAGAAAGATGCTGTTTATTAGAAAGTGTACAAATGAGGGTGTGGTATACAGTTCTTACACATCATCGCCGTCTATATGTTGCTTGTTGCTGCTGCCAAAGTGCAAGTGGTACATCTTCATCTTCAGTCGCTTGTTCTTCCGCTGCGCGCGGACGTCGCCCATTGGAACTGGCACTAGTGGGTGCTGTCGTCCCAGCATATGCACTATGCCCCTTTCGTAATTTACCATTTACAGGTGGGGGACTTGGTGACGGTATAGCCGTCGCAGACAGCGAGCGACCGGGGGTTCGTGCGCTCGGAGACGCCATGGCAGCGTTGAAGCCTTGCTGCGGTGGAGATCGCGAGCGTCGCGGGCCGTTATTGGTGACAGGTGGGGGCGATTTGGATGCGTTTCGAGGCCGTTGAGATGCCTGCTGCTGCTGTGGCCAGCCGGACGGCTCCAAAGGTTGCATCGCGCCGGGTGGTAGGCGCTGCTGCTGCTGCTGTGGTTGCTGGTACTGCTGGGAATCGGCCGAGTAATAGTAATCGGCGCCATTGGTATCCTGACCGGTCTGCTGGTATATTTGAGGCTGCCGATACGGCTGAGGGGCTCCCGTAGCAGGCGTCGATGACGCCGGACGATTCATGGCCTGCTGTGATTGGGGTGTTGGATTATTATAACCTCCCCCGTACCCGTATTCTTCTTCCATAGCATGATGCTGCATGTCGTACTGAGGGCTCTTGACAGGCATCTCCGCTCGTCTTCCGCCAGCGCCTGCAGCCGCAGGTTTCGTTAACGGCCCACGCCGCGGAGAAGCCTCGCGCTTCTTGGCCTCTGCCGCCTCTTTTTCCTTCTGCTCCTTCTCCAACCTCTCCTTTTCAAGCTTTTCCTGCTGTTCCCGTTCCTTCTCCTGCTGCTGCTGTGGAGTCAGACCGGCAGGTCCGGGACCGGCACCCGCCCCAGCAGCGTTTGCCTGTCCGTTCGGCGGAGTGGCGGGATTTTGAGCCTTGTTGATAACACCCAGATACCAGAACATCAAGTTACTAATCAAAACTTGTTCATAGAGCGGACGTCGCGGGTTCGCCAGTTTTATGTGACTCAAGCGATAGATCGCACGTTCGACATGAATGGGATATCTCGACCAGTTGTTAACTCCGGGACTGCCCACAGGCGAAGGTGGGGGCTGATAGCTTTTCGCGGATTTGGAGGAACCAAGAAGAGCCGCCGCCGCTTCACGTCCCGCGGCGACACCATGCCCACCCATAGGAACACCCTCGCTCTCCTTGTGTTTCTTGCCGCCAAAGAGCGAACCAAAGAACCCGGACTCCTTCTCCTTCTCAGCAGGTGTCTCCTTGGCCGTACCTTTCTTACCACCCTTGTCAGCTCCCCATTTTCCGAAAAGACCTTTCTTGTCCTTGTCTTTTCGTTGAGGTTGTGGACTGGGAGGCGCTGATAGGAAGGCGGGCTGTGATATCGGGTGAGTAGGTGTAGGCGCGGCTGGCGCCAGTGCAGGTTCTGGTGAACGTGAGGGAGAAACGGGAGGAGCTGCTTCCGCAGGAGACGGTGTCCGAGAAGGTTGTTGGGGCTGCTCTGAAATGGGCGGAGATAGTAAGCGCTGCGGTTGTGGGTGATGTAGTACGGGTTCAAGCGCATCAAAGAGTGACGTCTGCGAGTCTGTTTGGATCGTAGGGAGCTCGAGCGAAGACTCCTTCGGTGGAGAGGCCGTTACGACCACGGGCATGAGCTGGTCCTCCTCATCGTCCTCTCGAACGTACGCATCAAATATAGAAGCCTCCTCACTGTACGAAGACTCAGGTCGAGGCTGAGCTACCTCCGCATCAAATGTGCGCCTCCGAGTAAGTTGGGGATCATCACCGTGGTCACTGGAAGACCGATCACTTGAGGTTCGCTTCTCGTTCAAAGTCATTGGGCTCGTGCCAGATCGAGCAGCAGCACCGCGCCTGGTCGAACCAAAGCGATGACCATTGCCATCTCCAGGCAGACCAGGTTTGCGGATTTTGGTGCGATTTGCTCGACGGAGGATTTGGTTGGGAGGAGGGACGATGATGGGTACATCCGCTTCGTCTGCCATGTCAGGCATGTCGTCCATTTTGTCAATAGCTACGCATGCCATTTTAGCATTTCCCTTACATATATAACGACGAGAAATAGACGCACCAGTCGGCGACACGTTAAAACTAAGACTCCGCCGTAGAATGCTCCGCAATTTAGATGGGTCATCACTCTCGGAGGCTTCCTCTGCCAACTCCTCTAGCCTCTGCAAATCACTGATAGTGAGCTGAGGGCCCTGCTTGTTGTAGATACTGGACCGGTTCCGTCTCAATGGTACAATCTGCTCGTCCTCGTCGCCGACGCCGTCATTTTCCGATGGCCGATATTGTCTGCTCAACATGGAACGTTTCCTGCCCAACAAACTAGAGGACGATGAGAGGGAATTCGACCTGCTCGGGCCGCCATCTGACGGGGGCGGATTCCTGGCATGCTCCTTGAGAAACGCACGAAATTCAGCAGGGGCAATTTCTGGGTGGACGCTGGCGGGGACCCAGAAGAGATGGAAAGGGTCGTCTGCAGCCTGATTAGTGCCGTCGGCGCCGCCACTGACGCTGGTATTTTCAGAGCTGGAGCTGTCTTCGTGTGAGGCACTCGAGGAATCGCCATCTCCTGACCAATATGACGATGTTGGCGACGACGCTGACGACGGGTTCGGCAGATCTGGGTCGATGCTTAGGGCGCCTGGCGTCGCCGACCGACGTTTGAGGTCGCGCAGAGCCTCCACCTCGCGCTGTATCTCGTATTCAGAGGGCTGCATCCCGTCGCTATAGTGCAAGGAAAGAAACGACCGAGACGAAAGAGATGATAAAGGTAATTAGTAGCGGCCAGTGTTGGCTCCGCTGTCGTTGGTGGCGTCGAGCGTCGTGGTGTCGTCGTCTTTCGCAGCGATGAGCAAAGGCAAATCGTGCGCAGGAATAGGGTACTAGAGAGTTACTCTGTTTGGAACTGGACCGAGGCGTTCGGCCCCTCCGCCGGCACACAAATCTCCCCGTCTTGTGCACAGTGCCACACTTATTTATTGCGCTCTCTCTCTCAGCCATTTCTATTCTGTACCATAAATACAACTACAATTCTCTCCCACACAAACTTCTTCAGCAAGCAAAATAGCAACCAAAGCACCATATGATCCATATCACGCAAGATGTTCTCAATGATCCGGGCCCGAACTCAAACTAAGAGCTGCCACCCAAGTGTGGACGCAGTGTTTCAGGAAGATTTACCCAATCCATTGAGTTTGTCAACTGATTAGCCTAACCAGCCTCATTGCGATGAAGCAGGCCGACTGTCTTGCTTCAAAGAACTGTTCTCGCGCCGCAGTTCCTGGATGACTGCCTTGGATTAAACTTTAGCTTCCACAACCTTGACTACGCGCGAAATACTCCTACCGCCAGTGCTTCAGGATTCACCCCGCCTTCTATCATCCTTACGCACGTCGTCAGTGTTTCCCGATCCAGTCGCGTGTTCAAAAGTTGCGAAATTTCATGCAATACTACGCCCTCGGGTTACCACACTGACACACATCATTCATATAACTATACTCACTATCCAGCGTTTGTTGTGCCGCGTTGATACGGTCGGTCTCTTTTGAGGACATGATGGTGGCAAAAGGCAGACTTCGAATCAACTCGTAATACCCCAGAAGCCTGTCCACGAAAGGTAATCACCGCTTGGTCACTCGTACCTTAAAACGAGGCGACAGTCATATGAATGACCAGCTACTCAGAGTCAATCAAGGTCAACGACCTCCGGGCCAATATTGAATAACTTATGCATGTGTAATACAGTATGCTACAAAAGAGATATGTCAAGTGAAATACGTGCTGCATACAACAGGTGCCTTCGCAACTGATTACCAGATACTACATTTCGAATGGTAAGCGATTAATCATACAGTAAATTATATGTATATTTTTTGCAATATACCCGTTCTATTGTCGTCGAGCGCAAAATACGCCACGGAAGTAATCCCTCAACCCCATACTGTCCTGAACAACAGCACCAATGAACCCATCCGGGCGTACAATGACCGTGAAACACCCCTCCGTAAACGAATAGGCATCATACGCGTGCCCGCGGGTATCTTCAACCGCCATGTCAGCATAGAACGGCTCACAGAACGTACTCCCCGCCCGCAAAACCTGCACCACGCGCACAGTCCCTGGAGGCCAAGCAGCTACCTCTCGGACCATTGCAAAGCAACGGTTCGGCTCTTGGGTAAAGACTAGCACGGTATGATGTGCGCATGAAAGCATATCGAAAAGACGCAATGTAGTGGCGGCCGTGTCCTCATCGAGCTTCAGGCTCACCAAGGCCGGAGCATCTGGAGCACGGTCGCCTGCGCGGAGCTGAGACCCTACTTCGGCACCATATGAGTCGATCTCGTCTTCATCTTCAGGAAATTCGTCCTCGTGTGAACTCTGCTCGTCCAGAACGATAGAGCTCCAGCGGTAATTGACGCCCAGTTGGAGTAAACTACCACCCCGGCCCCACACGGAAGGCTTCTCCCTCTTCACAAATGTCTGATTGAGAAGAACAGTCGTTTGGTTCAACATCTCCGAAATAACGGGGAGGCGTTCTTCCGTATATGAATTGAGCAGAGTATGAGGTGAAAGGCCTCGTTGAATGTGCGCGATTTTCCAAGCGAGGTTGAACGAGTCCTGAATACCGGTATTCATGCCCTGAAGGGGGACGGGTGAGAATCAGCTTTATCTCGAGAAAATTGGACCCCGTACCTGCCCGCCAGTGAAGCTATGGACATGTGCAGAATCTAGCCTCGTAATCAGACGCCGAATCGCTCCGAATGCGCAATATTCTCACCTCCAGCAAGCCAAACCCGTCCTTTACCAAAGCTGTCGACCATGCGAATGTTCGGCCTGTAAATTGAGAATGGCGTGAACATGATGCAAAAGTCAAAGTCGTACTGAAACGCGTACCTGTAGTTCGACACCCAAGTGATTTCGCCGAATTTAACGAGATTACTGGTCCCGGTGCCTCGTATGAACATGTCCCGAAGGCCTTGGGAATCAGACGCCATGGATGAGTTGTCTATGTTTTTGCCAGCTAAGATGAAACTGAAGAGTGAAGGAACTTCTGTTGGCCGGAGGCTTATTCTGAAGCGAATGAGCTGGTCGCACGACCTGAATAGTGTAGCACAGTACGTACAAAGTGGTACTCGCATCACCCCACATGTGCCAGAACTGAACAGACGACAGATAGTCAATCAACAACGCCGAGTAACGTTTAATAGAAAACTCACTTCCTGATCCAACCCTTGGATCATAATGTCTCCGACAACGATTTTGTCCACATTACTGGTCTCTCCGGCAAACGATACGCCCAGTTGTTTTCGAACGATGCCCCTGGCGCCATCTGTGCCTACCACCCAGTCATATCGCGCGTCCGCCACAGAGCCAGATTGGTGAAGTTTCACATTGACACCGTCATCGTCTTGTTCAAATGAAAGTAGTTCCGTGCCAAGTTCAATGAGGCACTGATACTTTTGTTCGAGCTCTTCTCGTAGAATGGCCTCGAGACGGTCCTGACCCAGGCAAAGTATATTCAGCTGCTCCTTAGTCAGTAGCGAGTCGGAGGAGGAATTAGAGCGGATAACGAACATAGGGAAAAGAGGCCGTGGGCTCCGTGTAAGGCGCCATTTCGAAGGTACCGGTGGGGTGAAGACCAGCTTCCAGCTCGTAGGTTTTCACGCGTGGGGTGGGAAACGCGACGTCGAGGATCGGTCCCGCAAGTCCAAGCAGTTCAAAGAGTTCCATGGAGCGAGGCTGGTTGGTGTTAATGATCATTCTGGCGTTCAAATGCAGCTGCACACCATAATACCGGCTCCACGCTGCCCAATGCGTAACTCTGGATTTTTGTCGATGATACGAACGGCGATGCCATTCTTGATGAGAGAAAGAGCGAGGACTAAACCCGAAGGACCAGCTCCTACCTAAGTAAAGAATATCAGACGGCAAATCAACGAAGGGAAGCGAATTCACTCACTACGAGAACTTTTGGTGAAGACATGAATGTACAAGATAGTCGCTCTCCAGGAACGGGGTCGTGTATCGACACGATGGTTTTGTATACACGCAGGAAACTGCAATAAATAGCCGGAGTCTGCAGGAGATAGATTTTAGGTTTCCCGTACGGGAAGACGGTCTGGACTTGTTCCAGAACGCAAGCGACGCTCTCGGATTGGTTCCTGTTGCCTCCGCCCCGCGTTTTCTCGGGTAATGGCAAAGGCACGGCCAGTAATGGGCATCGATGGCAACAACTTGGATTTATACGCGCTACCGAGTACATAAGGCGGCGCTACCACAAACCTGGACGACGACGCCGACAAGGCCTAATCTATAATAAGGGTGATGAGCATGCCATACAGAGACCCAGCGACGAAAACAGTTACGCAGATATTCTATCATGCAACACATCGGCTCGGATTACAACTGTCCAACCGCCTTCATTCATCCGTCTACCACCATCTGGGTCTCCACCTCGACCAGTTGTGGCGCGTCGTCGTCATCATTGGCGGGAATTAGTGGCTTTGCGGAGCCGATTATTGTATGATGCTTTCCCGGCCTGGAAACGACCACTGAGTCTGGATTTACGCTTGATATGCGAATGAATCGAAGGAGCTGAATGAATGCAACCTCCTTCTGATCCCATCTCCTAAACATTTCCACTGTCGGGGGATGCGTCAGGTCTATCACCTCTATAGGGCCGAGTCAATCGCATATGGTAATGACCGAAATATTGACCCACCCAATCCTGTGCGATATTCTTCTGATTCGCGCAATTTGACCTCTTCAAGCTTGGTCTCTTTTACGCTCTTTGGTCGGCCCTTTCTCCGGGCAGCCTGCTCTTCAGCCAGTTCATCGTCATGTCGGGTAAGCCAAATGTCGCGGACGATGGCATGTAGTTCATCTAGACAGAGTTCACCGGTTTCGGGTATACAACTATAGAAAAAGTTGTAGACATCCGCTGATAAATATAAGGGATTTGTCAACGTTGAATTAAGCATGGACTGACCGAGATGGTTGTGCTTTTTTCCGCGAACACTGGCTTGGCTGCCCATTTTACCCTTGCGTAACGCTTTTCGTGCAAGTTGACCCGCTTTCCGTGATTGTGGATGGTAGACCTTTTCTTTCTTCACTTTTTCAGCTACAGAGGCAGCTTTTCCGGTTTTTGTGGGCGCCATCGTCGAAGAACAGAAAGTGGTTGGAGTGAGTGCCCAAAATGGAAATCCCCTTTTCGTCACGAACCACGATGACCATGCCGCCTCCTCCAGCGCCCGAGTCTGTTGTTGCACTACATTGGAATCAATATATCTGATTTCTTATTTCAAACAGCTCACCGCGCTCATCGCAGTCGCCTCCGCCGTCGGGCATTCAAGGCGACCTTGAGCTCGAGCTGTTGGATCTTGCCAATGCCCTGTATCAGCTCGGCACGACCGTTATTAACGATTCAACCAAGGAACGTGACCGACCGGGGCAGCCAAACGCAAAGCCAGTCGGTGCAAAAGTGTATGTATCGGTCGACCATCCGATCTGCCTTTCTCTAAATTGTGGCCCAGAAACGAAGTTGTACACCACCTAGGACGGCTTGACGATTTGGCGCAGCAAACACAAACAATGATCCCCATGGAAGTTTTGGCAGAGATCGACAATGGACGCAATCCAATGCAGCTTACGCGTGACAGGATTGAACGCGCCGCCACAGAGAATCAATTTATGAACGGCAAGATTGCCGCTCTCGATGTTAGTATTCCAAATACGATTATCCCTTCGTATATCTCACCAGCGTACAGTCCTACCGCACTTACCTGAATGAGGCTCTCATACAAAACTGGCCGGATCTTGAAGACGTTCTCGCGCCCAAAGTCATCAAGGAAGAGCCCATAACAAACGGTATAATCCCCACAAACGGCCACTGATTCTACAACGCGACATTTTTGGCTTTCGGCCAGACTGTCTACGCGAACAAGTTCTACTCTGTGACTTCGCAGATGGCGGTGAACAGGTGCAGCATGTATTGCATCAGCACGCTCGGCTCGTGGTTGGTTCCTGGAGTGGTCATCTCATTGCTTCATTCAGACACAGGATGTTCATTTCCAATCGACTAATGTTACAGTTACTGCTCTCGGTTCAGCACTGAGAAGTCGAAGTCATATTGGGGAAGTGGTGGGTTGGCATAAAATTTCTTCGCTTCCTCCTCCAACGAAACGATCGGAACATCCGGGTATAACTTTCTGGCATCCAACGAGCCAGCAGCCACAGCGTTGGCGAGCGTGTTATCGCCACGAATATACAGCGTGTTTCCATATTCCGCTAAGATCTTCGTTGCCATATCATCGCTCTTCATCTCGGCGAAAATCTCCTCATCTGGAACCTAGAGTCGGAATCAGCATCGCAGAGTCAAGGTGCTACGATAACCCATACCCTCGTAAAGTCCGAAAAGTCCTCTCCAGAAACCTTCTTCGCTATGGCCCAGACCTCGTCCACATTGGCTTCGCCATCAGACGTGATAACCGTCTGGTTGAGCGTGCGCGGGTCGACTATGATGCGCGCGACGAAAGTACCAATTGAGTTGAGATCTGTGTACAACACCTTCTTCTGACGGTCGCCGGCGTAGGTCTTGCGGACGAAGTAGTTTTCTGGCATGGTGTGTGGGAAGGGGAAAAGCCCTGTGGGCCACCATCCGACTTCTATGAAAGTATAAGGCAATCCGAGTTCTTTGATGTAGTCTCGGAGCTCAAGTTTCTAAATGGTCAGTCTTATGAGGCTATTCAAGATGAGAGTTGAAGGATGGCACTAACGATGTCCTGCAGGAACATTACGCCACGGGGCGCGTAAGGACCAAAGTCAGAAGGAACGACACGCCCCACGCCAGCTTTCTTCGCTGCAAGAAATAGAGGTTTTTGGTTGATGAGCGCCATGACCACCGAGATGAGGACATCTACGCCTTGCAAGAAGGCCTCAATCTTTGCCGGGGCCTCCGTTATGTCGCCAGTGCGAAGCTCTGCTCCAGCCGCCTTCAGCTCTTGCACGACGGGCTTGTCGACGGAGTTAGGACGGACTAGCAATCCCACTCGCTATCACGGAGATTAGCGCCCCTTGAATCATGAGAACTTCATCGACTCACGAATTTGCCCTCCTCCAATAAGCCTTTGGTAATTCCGCGACCAATATGACCAGTACCTCCAACGATGAGCACGAACGGTTTGGTAGTGGTCGACATAGTGGGTTTGGGTATACCAATGGTTCATTCTTCCGCCTTCTTAAGCTGTGGCACTCACCAGTTAGAGGCTGAATCAGATTCGTGTTTTCCGTGTTCTCGGGGATTGGGTTCTCGGGAATGGGATGCCGCTCGGGTTCATTATGCACTAATCAATATGCCGTGGCGCGGATAGTGTCCAGAAGAGTAGTCTGGAGTGCAACAAGGATGAAGGAGCCAGCGCTTGTGCGGTATCTCACACCTTGAGCGAGGACCGACCATAGGATCCGGCACTACCAGTCCCAAGTCTTTGCACAACTAGGTCTCCGCCCCGGCGCGAAAACCTTGCGATTTCATGTTCGTGTTGATGCATTCGTAATCATACGTGCTCTATGGCCCGTATCCCACGTGCACGCATGAGCCTTCATCACACCATTCGTCACTCGCAAGCATACATCGGATTATTAGTACATCCAGAGTAACGCTTGGAGCATCTATATTCGTTTCATGGATGCCGGCGTTGATGAATCCGCATACTACATTTCATGGTGGTCGAACGAATAGAGGACCATATTGGAAAGGTGATCCGACAATGTCCATACCTGGGCGGGCGGTGATTTCCTTTCTTGGACATAGTTGTTCGTTTATATACGTTCAATCGTTTCATCCTCACCTCGGTCGTTCCCATCTACGTGTGCGGCTGAGCTGGTAGAATCTCCTGTCACTACTTGAGCGCAAGCCTTTGCCGGGGCCTCTGTTATGTAAGCTCTGCTCCACTGCCTTCAGCTCTTGCCACACTATCGGACGGGCTTGTTGACGGAGCTAAGATGGACCAACAACGGGACTCGACGGGAATTAGCGCTGATCGGTTACTTACCATCCACTTCGGGACTCGGATCGACGCGTCTGTTGATCAGTCGTCCACTCAACGTAGTCTAATGACCGGCGTTCTTGAAAGTTTCACACGTTATCGGTAGTACTAGTACGCGCAGCCACTGATTCGCGCTGACCAGAAAGCCCAGGCAAAGTCAATAAGGTTTGTATCATGGACTTGGGTTTATTATAAGAAATGCCTAGCGCAGATAGCACATGGGGAGCGACGTTCTTTTCGAGTATGTATGTAATACCGTGGCACCCTCTCCCCGACATTACCGACGCGTAGCCGTCGGCTTTGCTCTAGAGACCGATTTTTATCCAAGGTTCATTGATTTCGTTTAGCCCCATCTTATTTGACCTGTACGAGAAAAGGGCCCATCTGCCCACCTATTTTGAGGCTTCGCAGTTGGAATAGGTAGATCTGACCAACTTGAGGTCCTTCTATGGCCGTCCTCGGACACTTTGTATATAGCTGGCGCCTGCAGGAATTTACGGTCCAAATTTCGCTGCTCTTCGTCCTTTACGCTTTTTAACGATGGTGAAGATGGTCTGCCAGTTTCAGGAGGAAAAGTTTCAAAACCTGATAATGACGGGCGAGTAAGCGGACCTGATTCATGAGCGCTGGCCGACGTATGGTGTCTATAAAACGAGTGATGAGGTTCAACCATCTGCGGTACGTGCGACGACGTAGAAGGGAAGTTGTAGCTTGGACGGGAGACGGACGATGCAAGATTTCCGTACTGTATTGGCAGCGAGGACGCGCCAGCCTGTTGCTCTGACCACGGGATATATTCTGGCTCCAAACTATTGAATTTGAGAGGTATATGACTACCTGACGGGCCTGCTTGCGAAGAGGCAGGTTTATGACTGCTACGCGAAACCTTATCCAGGGATACCCATTCTGAGGCGGGCCCTGTGAGCGGACGAGCGGGTTGAGGCGTCACAGA
>QLPD01000605.1:0-25146 GCA_003314085.1 Hymenopellis raphanipes
ATAGATTAGTCCCACAAGATGCGGTGAAAGCGATATTCTCGAGGTCTTCCAGTTGGCAGGTGCCGCGATGCCGTGTTGGCAATCACCCATGCCACGCGACAACCACGCGAGGTTTGATGTGTAGTCGATTTCTCGATCGACCACCTCTTGTCTTGAATCGATGTGAGTATCATAAACGGTGCCAAGAAGCAAAGTCCTCTGGTCCCGGAGGGATGTAAGACGAGCAGATCTAAGGCCTGAATGAGCTCAAGACTGCCGTAAAAAAGAGCTAGAAAACGCACTTCTCGCTTGCGATCCAAGCCTGGCCGGCAAAGACATCCATGCTGCTCTAATCCCATGGCGCTGTTCTTCGCGTTCGAAGGTGTTTGTATCAGAGCATTTGCTGTTATAGGCGGCGCCTTGAGCACCGACGCGTCATAGCTCCAGGGAATAACATTCGTTCTCAAAGTAGATCGTGGTAGAAGGCTAACCGTAAATTGCCGGAAGTGATCGACGTGTCGCTGTTCCTGCCATCATGTCACAACTGGCGTTCTGCCATCACACTTCTCACACAGCCATGCATAGCTTGACTGTTTCCGGTGCTGATGGTGAAGGGAAATGGGGCGGTAACATGGAAAGAATCGGACCGAGGAGTCGAATCTGACCTTCATCCACAGATGCAATTCAGGTCCTCATAAAATGTCAGCTGAACTATCCCAACATCTGTACAGGACGTCCGAATGCAAGGCTCATCGAAGGTCCAAAAGAAACTAGGAGAACTGACGTCCATTTGTCCTCGTTGCCCCTAGACTACGAGAACACGACTGACAACGAACGCCCAGCCTCGTCTAGTGATCATCGGTCGATGAGGGCTGAGCAAAAAAAGCACATCCAGGCCAACAACTCCTCATATAACCGGTAGGCTATATGGAGTTACCTGATATAAGTATCTTCCTCCTGCGACTTGTCCCCAGGTCACTGTGTCGCGCTACGATTGGCTGGATGATCATCGCGCACCCATGGCCACCCTTGCTCAATTCCCCGTGTCACCTAGAGATGAAGGTTCACGGCGTCGCAGCAAGAGGAACCTTTGTCTGCTTGAGAACATGACCTCGCATCTGACGTGTCTCACCTATCCTTCAAGCTAAGTAGTTCGCCCAAAAAAAGAGAAAGAAAGAAAAAACATCACTCGACAACTAGCGTCCCTAAGTATCCCCACTGATCTCATTCGACTACGGGGACACGTGTATTGTAGTCGACTTGCAAGTTTTGGTCCTCGTCAAATATCCCCCGCCACGCGCCTACTTCGAACTCCCAAGGCTGAGAACACCGCAAAAAGACCAGCGAAGCGGAATAAGTATGAAGCGCCCCGAGATAACCAGTAAGCTACATCGAGACACGATGGCGCTCGTCCAGTTATCCGGGAGCAGTACAAGAACGCCCGAGACGAGCACCGAAATAAGTACGCAAAAAGAAAAATTGCGGTGTGGCTACGACGAGCTAGCATCTCCATATAGCCAATGAGCTACATCGGAGACACCACGGTGAATTACACGACAGCCTTGACCACGGCAAGAGACTAGCGAGACACAAAACAACAGCATGGACAAGCCAAGAAGACATCTCGATATAGCTGCTAGGCTATGAGGGAGACATTCACCTTCCCAGGTATCGTGCAACAAGGACCAGTCGATCTCGCATCACACCACAAAGCATCTCGCAAGTAGTACGTACCACCCTTCTAGCGACGAAACCCTTTCCCATGCACAAAAGCTACGTTCACCCATCAACGTCTCGAGGTAACCGATAAGCCACGCGCAGACAACGTCCTCATCCAATGAGCAGTTTCGAAAGGCCCCGGATGTGCACGGAACATGCCCAAAAAGATACGCACATAAAGGAGGTGCAAGCATCTCGAATTAGCTTGTGAGCCACCTCGGAGACATTCAAGATGAAATCACCCACGTGAAGAAACGGAACAGGCTTGATGAAACGGTAAGCGAGAGACAAAAAGACGAATTTTCAACTCCAGAACCTCAATGTAGCAGCCGAGCTACGAAGGAGATGTTAAAGTTCAAAGCCATGGAGTCGTATCTCCCGCGCCCGAAAAGCACCTTCGCGTCAGGCATCGCCAACACCTTGTACCTAGAGAATCTGTTCGGCTGTGCACTTATTGTCATCTCCGGATAATCATTTGTCAAAGCACATCATCATTCCGCCCAAACAACTAAACGAATGTAAGTACCCTCATTCCCTGGCGCGACTAGCTATACCCCTCCACAAGCGCCTCCCTTCTCTCCTCTTCTCTCCTCACTCGGCGCCACCAACTACACCCCTCCACAACCCTCCCTTTGTCCCGCGTCATCTAAGCCCTCCCGGCCTGGGCCTTCTTCTCTTCGTTCTCCTTCGGAGGCGCAACCTCACCAACATACAGCCCCCTCTCAATGACACTCGGAATGGGCTGAATCTCGGTACCCAGCTCTTGCTCGACACGGTACATCGCAAAGCGGTCTTCGTATGTCACCTGGGGGATTGTCAGCTTCAAATAAAGAGGGCAGGAAGAGAAAGACACGCTCACCAAGTTAATCGCCAAACCCAAATGTCCAAACCGTCCCGAACGACCAATGCGGTGGAGATACGTCTCGCTCGACTTTGGGAAATCAAAGTTGATTACAACGTTTATGGCCTGAAACGATGTCAGCTAGAAAAAGGGTATGAACGACGGCGACGCGGACCTGAATATCGATACCATGGGTCAACAAATCTGAACAGACGAGGTTCCTGCACGCGGCCTGGCGGAAATCGTGGAAGACGCGGTTACGGTGGCTTTGGAGCATCTTGGCGTGGGAGTAGAAGCACGAGTATCCGAGTTCGGTGACCTGCGCGAGGGTTAGGAAGCCGAAGAGAAGACGATGAAGAGACATACCTTCTTCGCGAGTAGCTCGACCCGGTTGGTACTGTTGCAAAAAATAATCGACTGGTTGATTTGAAGCTGTAACGGGATATGAGCATCCGCCCCTCCTAGCGTTCGTCTCACATACCTTGCTAAAGAGCGTATTCAAGCAATGAACCTTCTGTCTCTCCTCGACATATGCATAATACTGGGTAACACCGAGCGTCAATTCGTTAATCTCATGCGGCTCCCTCATATGTTTATGCTGCACTGCATCAGCCAAACGCTCAAAGACGTCGGGGAACACACCGTGAAATCCTTGATAATAACGGGAAACGTAGCGCTAAACAGCATAATCTGCACGTCCCTCGACTGGCCGTTCTGCTCTCCCCTTACATACCCGAGCAACAGCTCCATGACCGGCGCAAACTCGGGACTGAGCAATTTATCCGCCTCGTTTGAAATACCTTGACCTTGCTCAAATCAGCGACGCCCTTGCCCGCGAGATCGAGGATCCGGCCGGGTGTACCCACGAGTACGTGCACCGGCGCACTCAGGCGGAGAATATCATCCTTGAGAGTAGTCCCGGCGGTGGTTACCATCACATTAATCGCCCCATGTGCTTGGAGAGCGTTTTGCATACCTATGGGGGATCAGTACACGAAGAGGGGAAGAAGAAGGCTCTCCACCTGACTCGTCTGAAGAGCCAACTCCCTCGTCGGCACGAGTAACAGCGCTTGCATTCCTTGTGCCTTCCCCGCTTCCACATCTCCGTGCCTTTCGACGACGACCTGCTCCAATGCAGGGATGACGAATGCGGCTGTCTTTCCTGTGCTGTTCTTGGCGCGCGCGAGCACGTCGCGTCCTGTTAGTATAGTCGAAATGGCTTATCACTAACATTATCGTGAGCGTGGGGAAGGAGGCGGCAGGGAGAAACGCACCTCCTCCGGAATACGACTAGACTTCTCAGATCCCGCCTCGGATCAGTAGCTCCCTCCTCAAAGAAATAACCTCAAATTCCATTCCCGTGAGCGGGTCGTATGTCGGGTGTAGTCTGTTTCCAGGCTAGCGCATTGCTATTAGCGGCATTGGCGTGATTGGGGGCGGGAGTGGCGGTGCCGTTGTTTGGAGTGGCGCGCATGCGCGGGACAGGAGTGGACGTGGACGGGCCGGACATTGTACGGTGGTCTTTGGTTGTGTGGGGTTCTGGCGTGTTCGAGTGGCAGGCTGTGGTTAACGGTGGGGGCGTCTACGAACGCATGAGTCAACCCGCACGCCCTATCGGCATAATACACGCACCTGTAACCGTTTCGTTTGTCTTTGTCCGTACGTGCGCGTATCTGCAACCCCATCAGCCCACATTTCCCACCTTGTTCCAGCACAGATGCGCGCGCACGGGTACGCCACTCACCAGTAGCAGGGAGATTCGCTTCCAGAAAAAAAAAGTAAAACAGGATTCGAGGCGTATGGTGTGCAAGATGGTGTGGTAAAAGCAAGGCAACGCCAAGAGCCACCTTAGACCAGGCACATCAATCTTCCCACGATCACGGAGCTTTAATCCGACTGGCGCGTCTTGCCGTTCTCCATCTTGGCGCGTCCGCTTCGTTTCCTTTGAACACCAATCCAGTTTCGTTTATGCCATCATCTACTGTTTCCCTCCTCATCATTATAGGTGGGATGCCGTCACCAAGACTTCCATCATCGTAGGACACGCCAAGAACGGACCCACTTTCCCGACACCCCAACGTCTAATACTTGGGGAAGTCACCTTGCTGGTACTTTGACAGGAGGAAAACGGCTTTAAGACCTCTCACAACGTCTCTGTGTAGCTCAACGGCTGTATCGAGGTCTGACGTTCAAGGCTCTATCCGCTTTTTTACGCCCAAGTTCCTCAATTAATCAAGGTCCACGGCCGTGCTGGTGTCCATTCCTTGCCTTCCTTTCCTACTTCCGCATGCATACATCGGACATGTCTCACGGCTGTAACAGTGTCCTCTGGTCTTCTGTCGGCGTTGAACGGTTTTTTCTCCTGCCATTCAGCGAACGTCCACCTTTTACTTCCCGCCCGTCTCGGATTACTGCTAACCGAACGAGAGACACCTCCACATAACTCACCGGTTATCTCTAGTGTTTGATTTGAAGGGGTCATGTTCATATTTTTTACTCGAGTCGTGTCTTCGATTCCAATGACCAGGTCAATTTCTTGCTTTCCGCTCTCGAAAGCGGTACTCAAAGCATGGCGCCGTCCCCGTAGTCCAGCGAGACGACTTGGGTACATCATCGAGACGAAGACGGTCATTGTTTTTCTGTCTCTCAACGTAGAAAGATGCTTCATCCGTGTTGCACTTCCCTCTTCTCAAACTCTCGCCTCCACATAACCCATCTGTTATCTGGTGTCTTTTCGGCGAAGCTGCGCATGTTTTTTGGACTCCAGTCAGAACCTGGTTACTCATTTCCTTTCCTCAGCTTCCGCTCATGCCCCGTACACATGTCCCTGTAGTCTAGCGAGACAAGTGGGATACTTCGCATGTGCGCTTCTGGCTTTATTTTTCGGTAGACACAGTGGCATGTCAGACTATAGCCCTCAATCAAGCAGGGAGCGTGGCCCAAAATCTTAACCGACACCCAAATAGCTCCCGTATCATTTTGTTGAATACTTACCACTCGATCGAGTCTGTTGTGTCGTCTCCTCATTGTAGGACATGCGAGAAGACTCCCCCGCTTGCCCGAAACCCCAAAGTATGGCGCGGTATGCCTAGGGAGCTGTGCACTCCACCCGAGAGGATACAAACCTCTCAGGGAGCTCTCAAAACGTCTACATGTAGCTCAACAGCTATATCGAGACCTAGTGATATCATCCCAGGCAATTTTTTACTCAACGCCGCTCTGTCCTCACTTGCAGATATCGATTCTTCTTCGTCGTAACAGTGGACACAGCGCATAGGTGTAACCGTGTCCCTGACAGCTTGGGTCGATTGATTGTTTTCTCAAGTGCACGCGCATACTTAAGTAGTGCGAGGCTTCCTCCACCTGACAACCTCCCCTCTTCTAAGTACTTACTTCGTCTTCTTCATGCAGCGAATACTTACGCATGACTGGCATGTCCTCCTATACGGACTCGCCGCTACAGTAATCGGATGGGACTTACATCTCCATATAGCTTACTGGTTATATCGAGACGCTGCATCATTTCGTGAATGACCAATGTGTATAGCCCACAACTCTTTGTAAGCGATGTTTCTTCTTACAGAGCCCTTCATGTCATGCATTCGGTCGTACTGTACTCCAGTGATAATTGTATCACTCGTCATGTCTCCACTGGACAAATCTCAGAAATCACTTCTGAGCGCCCATCGTCACTGCTGCAGAGGTCCAGAAATTTGCTCACAGAACCTGATGGTAGCCCAATGGCCATATCCAGATGTTCTCTTTATCAGTCAAAAATTTTAAACTTCTTCCTCTCCCTTACCGGCTCAGGCTGATGCATTTGTCACGACGAGCTTTAAGTCCACTATGGTGTCTCAGAGGTAGCTTACTGGCTATCTCGAGATGCTTGCTCCACAGTTACAACGACCTTTTTTTGTATTTCGGTGCAAATCATAGCTTCCTTCATGGTGGGGCAAACTTCACTCAGTTCGTGCATCCTACATGTGTCCCCATAGTCTAGTAAGATGACTGGAGATACTTGCATCAGGCCTGGTTAATCTTTTGCTTTCTCTCTTCTCAGGAATTCTGCCTGAGGCCGAGCATGCGAAAGCTGCACAGCCTGGCAGTGAACTAGGTAATTGATTTCAACGAATGACGACACTGTGTATACCTCGACTCCACGCTGGAAGGCCAACTCGCACTTGTTTACTCACGGAAGACAGTCCAAATGAGGTCAAGATTCAGTTCTGAAGAGGTGCAGACCTCCACAACGCGCTCCGTGAACTGCGCCACGATACATCTCGAGTTGAATCGATCTGTGAATGAAGGTCAGATCGACCTCTCGATCTATCCTTCGGCGGGCGCTCTGGAGACGACTTGCACTAACCGGCTCACTCCGTATTCGAAGTGGTCGCCCGAACATGGCTTCACGGTGAGATAGTGTGTGTGGCCCAAAGAGCCGTGAAGGTGTCCGTCCTCATCTGGCTGTTGTTGATACTGTCTCAATCTGAAGAACATTCCGAGACGATGAACAGTTAGTAGACGATGAAGGTAATCGTACCACAATATTTGACTAACAGCCAAGATAGGTTCACAACTGACGGACACCGTTATGGCAGTCAGTAGACAATCTGTACAGAGAGGAGGGATTCCAGAGCAATAGCCACGCAGTTTGTCCCGATCCTAACTCAGAATGGGGCAGGCAAACACGTCGAGCAGAGCAGCTCAAAGGGGTACGCGCGAATCGAGTTAACCATGACCATACGAAGATTGAAGACATCAGAGGTGCCAAAGTCCAACACCACAAGGCTCGACATCCAAGAATGTCGCTGGCGACATGATGGCAAGTATGGCCGGTATTTAGTAACAAAAGATTTTCTGACACACGTTACCTTGTGTTGATTTTGACGCAGGTTTGGGCAAGTTTTAGAAAGTCACGAAGGTCCCGGGATGAAGAGGCATTCCGACACAGGTCTCTGTCGACGTCAAGTAATTGACGCAGGTAGATGCGCTGTCCTGTCGTCGTCTCGGCCGGATCCGGAAGCCGCGTGCGGAACATTTTCCATACATGGTAAGCCCGCCTCCCCATGCGGTGTGCCTCCAAACCGATGGCCCGAGGTCGGCGGTGACATCCTGACTGAAGGTATGGTGCATTGGATGACCGGCTTGGAGCCTGAATGCTGAAATTAGAGACAGTTCTTAGTGGGAAGCTACAATCTTACTCTGTGTGGCCGCCGCACTGCCACTGTGGCGTGCGATGTCACAGAATTGATCTTGAAGAGGCGGCACCAAGCTGCAATCAGCCGCCACAGAGAACCAATTGACTACTCACATCGCATCCCGCCATCACACACTGGGTCACGAAACGGCTCTGGGGATGGGGAGCTTGGCCAGTGCAGCGTGATGGATCATGACATATCAAGTTGGCGCCGGGGCTGACGGGACTCGGGAGGGAAACCGGGGGTTGCTGGATTACGGCGGGCTGTGATAGTGTGGCATCTCGAAAGATGTAAGTACCTACCCTTGCAACCTCCATTGAAATCTGCAAGCAATTTAGGACCTGTGTCAAACTTTGGACATCAAGATCAACCTGTGTCAAAATCCTGAAGGCTGAAGTGACCTGTGTCGAATAATGATGAAAGTCGTGAACCTACGTCAAAATCATTTTTGTTATAAATACCCACCATAGGCAAGACGTCGATCACTGTGAGCCAAATCCGGCAACATATGGTTCGCCTTCTGCCAGTTTGGCGTAGGGTTGTACAATAGCCATAGTAGTTAGTCCTTACACCTCAGCAGTGCCCTTGGTACCCAGCTGAGTAATATACTTCCTTCCTTCCTTCCTTCCATCATCTACTTCGTGCACGAATCTTATTCCCTGCGGCCACGACGCGTTGGCGCCTCTGGGGCTGCCTATCACAGCACATTCTGCTATAAACGACTTTTAATCACGAAGAATGGGGCCACGGGATTAGAAACGTGGACGGCATCACCAGCCAGGCCCGAATCCCAAACGAAAAGTGAGTTTTCCAGCTCTTTTCCGCGGCAGTTTTGACCTTATTTATACCCTAGATATGCTTCTCTTTCGTCCCTCCAAGACAAGAGAATCTCGCTTCTTAGCACCGTTTATGATCCTTCAGTCTATTCAAGTAGACACGCATACAGACGGTTGGCGGCGGCTTCTTCGCCCCCTCAAGAACACGAAAAACTACCTGACTGCCTAGCAAATGGAATGTTGAATCTTGGACAGGCATGGCTCTCCTCGTTGGACTGGCTTTTAGGCCTCGCCAAAGGTACGCGAGTAAATACGCGTGACGTTGCCCTCCCGACGTGTCTCTTTCCCATTTGGCTTGAAGAACGGCGGTACTCTGGATATACACATACACCAGAATACCGCCGTCTGTATGGACACCACACTCACACCGGCATCTTCAAGACCGCCGCCATTCCACGAAGCAATGAACATGTCTGTTTATGATCACAACGGTTGTCTTTGTCCGGGATCGTGCTCGCGGTAGCGTATTGCACGGTCAGTTCAGTTTTGATCTGTGTGATGCCCTACTCATCGTTAGCAGAGCACTATTCCAACGCCGGGTAAAGTCGGACTCAGACGGCGGGCCGGCTTTCTTTCATTCGTGCTCCTAAACTAAATCTTCGTTTACAGAATCCTCGGCTTTCATCCTCAGTCAGATCCGCCTCCTCTCCAGCGTTGTCCCTACGACTGCGGGTCGCCCGATGTCATGGTGCACGGCATTCGGCACATGGGTTTTGAACTGGCTAAAACTTGCGACATGACTCCGCCAGGAGTGTCTGTACAGCACCTGTCGACTTCATCACGCCCATCAGACGGTTAGGCGAGACTGGAGGTATATGCCTCGGATGTGTGGAGTACGTCGTCTTATGAGTTATGAGATGTGGCCGGAGCTGCGAGATGTGGCACAGCGGGTGGGCGGGAGGACAAGATCAGTCTCGAGTTGGACGCCGACATTAACCGCAGTGTAAACTAGTGGTCGTGGTCGTGTACTGTAAAGAAGTAGTTAAAGTACAGACATACTATCGTCAATGAATCCTTCATAAGAAAGTATATTGCAACATAAAATCAGACAGATTAATCTAAAATCTCCCCATAGTAACGCACCGGACATGGTGGATGCCTCGTCCACCAAATCCCCTCAAGTTCGACCTGAACATCCACCCTAGTCGCAAGCTCATGAAAGGCATTTCCCTCCTTCGTCGCCTCGAGCATCTTGTCGTAGAACGACAGACACTCTTGCACCCGCTGAACGTGCTCGAATCCTACTTTGTTGACGACTACAAAGCGAACTCGGCGCAGCATTGGGACTTGCACAAGCGCACCCGGAAGATCTGTCCAATGTCCCCTGGACTTGGACTCGGACTGGGAAGCGTTGTGGGATTTCTCTGTGAATATGGTGCAAACTCGAAGATCCTGGAGATGTACCACGATAGAGAGAGATCGGATGTACGTATCCCACAGAACGGGCACGTCCATGAGATACAGTGTGGACGCGGTAGCGGGTGCGGAGACAGAAAGACTCAATGATAGTAAATTTTCAAAGGGAAGACGAGAAGGCCTAGTATATGCAGACACATGAGCAACGAGGAGAGCGTGTTTCGATTAATGATACTCACAGCGGCTCTTCGATCGTCTGTGCAAAGGCGGTCAGGTCGAAATCAAGATCCTTCAGATCAGGCATCCGCGCGACCAAATGCATAAAATCGACCAACTTTATGGGGCTGCCGGATGTGGGGACGTAGGCGTACTCCAACCGCCTAATACGATCCAATGAGATGGGCCATGGGCACTCAAGCAACGCAAGCATACGGTCCTTTGTGAGTCCAGAAACTCCCAGAGTCCTCAGGCATGCAAGTGACTCGGCCGCCGCTCTATAATTCTCCGTCTGAGTACTGGTGTTGAAGAACAGTGCATTGGGCCAGTACCGCCCGACAGGGGGGTCCTGAATGCGGAGCGACGTCATGTGGGGGAACAACAACAAGATGGGATTCAAATCCTCGCGCGGTCTAGTCTGCATATCCACACCGTTGAGCACGACATGCGCAATCCCCAGATCCGCTCTGAAGACGCGCTGGAGCGAGGTGGTGCGGGCGGACCGAATTTCGAACCGCCGCAAAGTGAGTGTGGGCAGTGTCCTGAAGGAGGAGAACGCGCGGCGAAAATGGGGGTCGTGCGCAGCCCACTCCTCGAGGTCTGTGGACCGGTCTCCGTCGCCGAAATACAGCGAGTCGGCTTCTCCAACGAGGATGACTGATTCGACCAGGGAAGCTGTGGCAGCGCTTACGCGCTGGACAAATTTCCCGGGGGCTGGCCTAAAGGGATTGCCGACGCCGCGTCCAACGTCAAGTGCGGTTCCCGGACAAAGCATGATTTGGCGAAATATGTGCTTCCGCGCTCGGGGGAGGAAGGATCGCGAGGTGAGAGCACAGGAATAGAGAGCGGCTCCATCGGTGGAGCCATATTTGGCATCCTGAAGGTAGTAGATCTCGCTGGTATTAAGCTCAGCAACGGCGTCAAGGATTCCATCGATTATCTCTTGAGGGAATGTCACAAAGTTCTCAGTGAGCATTTGCATCGCAAGTCTAACGCCATGTTATAATGGTGTCACTGACATCCGAGGTGAGTCTTACCAGTATAGTATAATGCTCAATCTATGTCAAATGCGATAGAGAAAGTCGCGACGCGGCTCCATAAGGAAAGAACACGTCACGCGGTTACTCTGGCTACTTGCCTTTTCCAACGTCTTGTACATCTCCATCAAGGTGTAGCGAAAGCGACGGTGAGAGGATCGTTCCACAGTTTTCCGAGGCCGGAGCACAGGCTCAATTCGTAAAGATCGGCGTTCAGTGACATGTCAAGCAGAGACAGTGCGTGGTTGTTTCATAGAACACAGACACCGTTAACGCAGTCAGTAGACAGTCGTCAGAGAGAGGAGGTCTCTCAGAGTCATGGCCACACAGAGCAAACACGTCGAGCAGAGCGGCTCAAAGGAAGAGAGTATGCGAGAGTCGAGTTTACGCATGGCTGGGCAAAGACTGAAAAACTTCAGGACCCAGACCAGCCAACAGTCCGAGGAGCAAAAGTCCGACACCACAAGGCTCGAAATCCAAGAATGTCGCTGGCGACATGATAGCAGGACACCGATCACCGAGAGCCAAATCCGGCAACATACGTTTCGCCTTCTACCATCATCTACTTCGAACGCCAATCTTATTACCTCTAGCCACAACGCGTCGGAGCTTACGGCGCCTCCTATAACAGCAAATTCTGCTATAAACGCGCAAAACAGAGCCATGGGATAAGAGCGGTCGACGGCCAGGCTTGAATCCTAAGCGAAAAGAGCGTTTTCTATCTCTGTTTCACGGCAGTTTTGACCTAATTTGGACCCTAGGTTTGCTTCTTTTGCGTCCTTCCCAGACAAGAGGATTTTCCTTCTTAGCGCCATTCATGATTCTGAGATCGATTCAAGAAGACACGCGTACCGACTAGCAGCTGCTGCTTTTTCACCCCCCTCGAGAACACGAAAACCGACCAGGAAATAGAATGTTTAATCTTGGACTTCGCGGCCTAGGTTTTAGGTCGGCCGCGTGTCCGGACGTTGTCTTTCCGACGCGTCCCTTTCTCATTTGCCTTGGAGCCAAGCGGTACGCTGGATATACGCAAACATCTGTATACCGCCGTCTGTATCGACACTATACTCATACAGGTGTCTCGCTATTTCACGCCAATACGTCTTTCTATGATCACAACGGTTGTCCTTGGGCGCGATCGTGCTCGGGCTGGCTTATTGCACGGTCAGTTCTGTTTTAATCTATGTAATTCCCTTCTCATCGTTAGTACAGTATCCTATTCCAACAGTAGCTAACGTGTCGGCAGCCTCACACGGTGAGCCCACTTTATTTTATTTGTGCTCGTAACTAAATCTTCGTTTAAAGAATTCTTGGTTTTCGTTCAGGGCACCCCCCGCCTCCTCTCCATCGTCATCCGTACGACTGTGAATCGCCCGATGTCATGGCGCGCGGCGTCTGGCGCATAGATGTTGATTTGGCTGACACTTGCGACATGACTCCGCGAGGAGTCTCCGTGCGACATATGGAGCTCATTGTTGACTTACTCAAGCCTTGATCACGCCCAGGTAAGATCTTGAAGTTTGAGCCATTTGTTAATGAGCTGATCTCGCGACATGGTACGTGGCTGTTGATCTTTCCTTCTTCCTTGACGCTCTCATTACCAACTCTGACAGGCCTTCTAACAACGATAGCCTTCGAGCGAACCCGTGTGGTTGGGGGTATTGCCTTTGCACTGCATCCCTTTCTCTTGGCTTGGAGCTAGCCGGTGGTATAGGTACGGGATGACACGAAATTACTGCTATATGTGCGCTACAAACGGGACCCGGCCGCCAACTCACAACGGATATATCTTTTCTGACCACGTCATAGGTACAATCCATATTCGGGCTGGCGAGTCGTGTCTTCATTTGTTCAACACCGTTCTCACTGTTGATAGGGCAATCTATTCTAAAAACAGCTTACATGTCGGCAGACTTGGACTCTCGCGGTGAGCTGACGTTGTTCTCTTCGTGCGCATACCTAAAATTTCCCTTGAAGAATCCTTGGCTTTCAGATCCGCCTCCTCTCTGTACGACTGCGGATCGCCCGATGCCATACACCCCTTTGCCTCGCGTACTTCGCGGAGGAACACCATCGTGACTGCTCGTACGACAGTAACGTCTCCCTGATAGCGCCTAGGTAAGATTTTGACGTCTGCCTTTATGAATGAATGTTGCCCACAGATGACCGTAGGATCTCGTACAAAGGCAGGAGTCGAAGAACTGTGACTAGGTTGCGTGGATAGGCGGTCCGTACAGTTCTGAGCCATGCGCCTGGTCCGCTAGATGTGGCGCAGTCGGCGAGCGGGAGGTTGGGATGATTCTCCACTTGGACGCTGATACTGGGAGGGTGGAACAATTGTACTTATGGCTGTGAAGGCTCGCACTGTTCAATACGGAATCTCAGCGCGCTCTTGACATGGCATGGTGAGCATTCAAATTTTGAGTATCTTCTTACCAACCTTTTCCTCCAGACCCGCGAACGATTTGGTGGTGTCACTGACTCTCTAGAGATCGCCGCACGCCCATGTATCCTCGACGTTGGTTTGTTTCGCGCATTATAGTCTTGCTCTTGGTCTTTCGTGTGACGCCAGGATTTGTCTCGGCGTCGAGCCGTATTGCTGTTCGTCGTGTCCTTAAAGACGAAAGACGACCACGATGCCGCACTAGGTAAGGTTTCTAGTTGAGGTAGAGGTCATGCTAACCTCTTGGACCAAGGTTACATTGGGTATTTCGTGCGCCTTAGCTCGATGCTGAGCTACTAGCCAAACAACATTTCTGAGCTATGTATCCGCACCTGCGACTCGGCGGTATTTACCCGTTCTTTATAGTCATCGTCGTAGTATGCCCTGTGGTATTCCAAAGTAAGTCGTCTCTTTTACTCGAACGAATTCATCTTGCTGACAAGTCGCTGCAGTTTACAGATTGAGATGTTCCCTTCCCACGAGCGATGCCTCCTTCGAGCACACTGACCAAACCCGCGCAAGATCTTCGAGCAATCCTCTTACCTCCGCCTACACATGGACAGCGCGGTGCCGGACGATACCCTCCTCAAGCTAACGCTCACCCAAGAAGGAACATACGCACCGCCGAGGCTGGTTGCGGACGCTACACCACCACTCCCAACAACGCCGCCGTCCACGATGAAAACGCGAGACTGGACACGAACTCTCCGTCCATTACCACGCAACACCCGCCTGACGTCGTCACCAACATGCAGGGAACAGCGTTTGAAACATGCCGTTGAGGAGGGCGCTGTAGATGGGGATATACGAGACAGGCTTTGAGAAGCCCAGTCGATTCAGGAGGAGATGCAACAAACCACCGTTACCTCATCGTTTACGATTTCCAGCTAGGAGTTTGGCTATCAGCGTTAACTTGGTGGGTGTCTTTTTCTTCTTCTTCTCGTTCTCTGACATTCGCAGGTGACGTATAAAGCCCACTTTGCGATGTACCTGGTCGAGCACGAGTGGTGCATGGACACTCAGCCTGTCCCGAGTTTCATATGTCGGCGAGGTTAGGAGGTGAAGAAGGCCCTGGTCGGGAGGGCTTAGATGAGGTGGGATTCGGAGAAGAGAGACGAGCGCTTGTGGAGGGATGCACTACTTCACTCTCGAACGCCTCCCTTGTAGCTCACTGGCTATATTGAGACATGTGTTTAAGGTCATCGTCTTTTTTTGCATCTTGTTTACTTACTGTTTGATCAAGGCTCAGGATGTCGTATTTCTCATGACAAGCATTCGTTTATCACTGACGTCTCCGAGGTAGCTCACCGGCTATATTGAGATCCTTGATAGACGACATGCTGCCTTATTTTGTGCTTCTTAAGTTACTAAGGACCTTTTTTGCTGGAGTCCTGTGCAGCAGGGTTACGCTGTCTGGCGTCTTGCGAGTCCCCACTTAAGAGTGTGGTTCACGAGTCCCCGTAGATGACCGGCGGGATACTTAGTACTTCTATGGTAGCAAGTTTTTTTCTTTCCTTCAAGCTCTGTTGTCGGATTAGAGCCTTCAAGCTGATTCACAAGTCGGATATCCAACACGTCACTTGAAGAGCCGAACTGGGGCATTCCACAACGATACGGTCTTGGTCAGAGTTGGACAAACTCGAGCTCGAGATAAAGAGAATCTTTCCATATCTCGGTACACGTAGCAGAGATGCTCTGATTGCCAGTATTTAGCAGCATCACGTTGGAGACTTTTTCACCCAAGTCTGCAAGTTCTCAAGCAAATTTCTCCAACTACAACTCAGTATAGAGCTGCTACTGACGCTAAGGAAGGCGACCCCGGCTATCGAATAAGATTAGCGACAACCAGAGCGGGACTTGACTTGTGCGACTCTGATGCCAAGATGCTGCCCTCTCCCATTCCAAGTTGGGCAGTACCTGAGGACAAGGTCAACGAGGACTCAGATACCCTCCATATGGCTTACTAGTTGTATTGAGAATTTCACTGGTCGAAGGCTTCAGATTTGTCAGCGAAAATAGCGGTTAAAAATCTGTAAAATTTTTAACGGAGTTTTTCACCAAAAAAATTCGAAAAAATATTTTGAGTTTTTTAGCGCTATTGTAAGTGAGAAAGATGCTGAAAATACGTGTGAGAATAATAGTGAAAATGTCAAATTGGCATATGAAATAATTCAAGAGGTTTTTGATGTCGAAACATGCTTAAGAAAGTCAAAAATCTTATTTTATAAAGTTTAAAATGATTTGCACTTAATAATTTTGAAAAGAATACTATAAAAAAAGAGTTGCAGTTTCCTTGAAGTTTTTAAAAATATTTTAAGGAATTTAATTAATATTTTTATTGTAAAATTATAGACTATTTTCAGATAATATCTCAAGAAGTCTTCAAGAGCTATATAGCTGAAAAATCTCAAAGAAAAGTAGGTAAATATATTTTTGAAGATTTGTGTCATACTTTGCTAGAAGAAAGCATAAAAATTTTGAAAACAAAATTTAAAATTTAATAGAAGAATGTCAAGTGAAAATAATACTAAAAAACTACATTAAAAATCTAAAACCAAAATCGTCTCTTATGTAGTGGATAGCTTAGGTCAGACCACCTAGTCCAGATTACACTGGGGGCAAAACCCAGCGTGGTTGAAACGCAACCACGTCTGGCGTGGTTGCACTGTGGTACATACCGTGGTTGCAGACCTGCTCAAGGGTCGTGTCTCACCACTTGCCGCCACGGCCTACATCAGCTCTCTGGCAGATGGCCTGAGCGTCCTAGTATGTGCCGTCAGCGGCACCACCGTGACAATTCTATCTTAGCAGGGCGGCATGAAGCCGCGACGATCATCAACATGCTCCTAAAACGTGTCTAACCACAGTAACAACCACGACAGATGTGGTTGAAAAGGAACCACGCTGGCTTTTGCCAGCGGTATTATACTGTAGTGTTTCGACCGTAGGTTCGCGGCCTGTGACCCGATATGCCGCGAACCTACAGTGAATAGCTTCGTATCCAGGCACAACCCCGGGAATTACCCGATTTGGACTGTCCCGCCGCAGGTGGGACCAAAAATTTCCGCTTTTGGAAGGGTGTGCCTGGCCCAGAGGCACTGTGACGCGATATGGTATATATATAGGTTCGCTTCGCGACCCGGCGTGACCCGATATGCGAATATCCGGTCGAAACGCTATAGTAGATGTGGGTGGGTCAGGGTCCGGGCAAGGATCTTAATCTGAAAACCCACTGTCACTCACGTAGCTGGTGTATACTCGTCAGCAATAGTGGGATAATGATTAGTAAATCTAATCACTATCTCTTCCTTTCTGTCATCACAACACGACATCTGTGTCATGTGCATCAGCCCCAGAACTATGGCTGGAGCTTCTCTATTGCCTTGTCTTTCTGCTATTCTCGCAGTTGTTCATAATTTTGCCATCCAGTGTAACCATATACAGGTCGCTGAACTAGATAAGACTTAAGCTACCAAGAATTTGAAATTCCTATAAGATCTTAAGGAATGTCGGATGTCTCAGTGAATGTCAGACATTCTGAAGGATATCTCAATGAACGTCGGATATTCCAGTGGACGTCAGATATCCCAATGGATGTCGGATATCCCAATGGATGTCGGATATCCCAGTGGATGTCGGATATCTCAGTGGATGTCGGATATCGCAGTAGACGTCGGATATCCCAGTGGACGTTGGATATCTCAGTGGACATCAGACATCCTGGAGGATATCCCAGTGGACGTTGGATATCTCAGTGGACGTCGGATATCTCAGTGGACGTCGGATATCTCAGTGGATGTCGGATATCTCAGTGGACGTCGGATATCTCAGTGGACGTCGGATATCGCAGTGGACGTTGGATATCTCAGTGGACGTCAGACATCCTGGAGGATATCTCAGTGGACGTTGGATATCTCAGTGGACGTGGGATATCTCAGTGGACGTGGGATATCTCAGTGGACGTGGGATATCTTAGTGGACGTCAGACATCCTGGAAGATATCTCAGTGGACGTTGGATATCCTGGAGGATATCTCAGTGGACATCGGATATCTCAGTGGACGTCAGACATCCTGGAGGATATCCCAGTGGACGTTGGATATCTCAGTGGACGTTGGATATCTCAGTGGACGTCAGACATCCTGAAGGATATCTCAGTGGATGTCAGACATCCTGGAGGATATCTCATTGGACGTTGGACGTCTGACATCCACTGGGATATCTGACGTCCACTGGGATATCTGACGTCCACTGAGATATCCAACGTCCACTGGGATATCCGACGTCCACTAGGATATCCTGCAGGATATCTAACGTCCATTGAGATATCCGATGTCCACTGAGATATCCTCCAGGATGTCTGACGTCCACTGAGATATCCGATGTCCACTGAGATATCCTCCAGGATGTCTGACGTCCACTGAGATATCTGACATCCACTGAGATATCCGACGTCCACTGGGATATCCGACGTCCACTGGGATATCCTGCAGGATATCTAACGTCCATTGAGATATCCGATGTCCACTGAGATATCCTCCAGGATGTCTGACGTCCACTGAGATATCTGACGTCCACTGAGATATCCGACGTCCACTAGGATATCCTCCAGGATGTCTGACATCCATTAGGATATCCGTCATCCACTGGGATATCCGACATCCACTGAGCTATCTGACGTTCACTGAGATATCCTCCAGGATGTCTGACGTCCACTGGGATATCCAACGTCCACTGAGATATCTTCCAGGATGTCTGACGTCCACTGGGATATCCAACGTCCACTGAGATATCCAACGTCCACTGGGATATCCTCCGGGATGTCTGACGTCCACTGAGATATCCGACATCCACTGAGATATCTGACGTTCACTGAGATATCCTCCAGGATGTCTGACATCCACTGGGATATCCGATGTCCACTGGGATATCCGATGTCCACTGGGATATCCGATGTCCACTGAGATATAGGATGGCTCCTGGGATATCCAATGTCCATTGAGATTTCTGAAGTTTGCTTGAATTCTGATTCGCAATGTACCGCCATAGTCTACTTGTAATCGCGGGGTCAGCCACGCTGTGGGTCGCCTGTCGCGGTATTGAAGACATGCTGAATGAAGACAAAAGAGCCTGTCGCTGTCACTATGTAGTTGAAGGAAAGCTGTTTGCCAGCAGGATCCGAGTGGACAGTCTATATAGTGACACTGACAGCCTAGTAAATGGAAGGTGTACACGTGAGGCGTTAACGAGTTTGAAACGGAGTCTGGGGCGCGGAACATTATATTTCACAGAGAACTAGTAGGCTACAATCATCCTCTAGATAACCTCCGGCCCGCATTCAAAGATTCTACAGAATTTACAAGCGCATCACTTTCAAGTAACCGCTCCTCCTCCATTGCCCGATCGCATACAGAAGCTCGCTTATGTCGCTTTGGACGATAAATGAAAGCTTGCATCACTATCGTTATATCAAATATCAAGGTACCGCCACTGCCCAAAAGGTACCTGAGCATATAGAAAGGTTAAATCACCGGAGAACTGAAGAGATGAAATAGACACACGGAATGCTCTCCTTGATGAAATCAGTCGAAGCAGGAGCCGGCAAGTAAACATTCGGCGATGCTAGAATGGAGGAAACGTAGAACGTGTTGCCGAGGAACGCGAAAATCAAGAGATATATCGACAATCCCTAAAAAGAGTATTAGATCGAGAATTCCCCAACAAACGAGTCGCAAGAACCGACCTGTACGGATTGTCTGACATACTTGAGGGTGGTGTCAGTCACGTAACAGAGCAAAGGAGGGACTGGCGTTCTTCCATATTTGGGGCAATCGAGACGTCAAGTAAAGAGTCGTACATAGCCAGGCAAGACGCGTTCGCTGACGGGCTCTAAAGTCTCCTGGAACGTTGAATCGGATGTTCGGAACTTGAAAGTGCCCACATCTTCGTCGAAGTTGAAACCGGATGGCGTCGAAGGGATGTTGACTGATGAGGGAATCGGCACATTCCGAGCAAAGAGCACCTTGCCCACATTCGAGGTTGGATTGTTATAGGACGGGAGGCCTTGGAAGTTTCCAGTAAAGAACCCAAAGCTAAATAACGCCCAGACGCCAAAGAATATCATACTAGATCCTCGACGGTCACTCTTCGACCTTCGATGATGAGTATCTGCAGCCGCGTGTTCATCAGAAATCTCAGCTTCGCGCTGTAAGCTGCGTCCACGGATAAGAGAGTCGGCTGTGACCATCATAGTTGGGGACTCGGTAGTGGGTACGTGTAACACGCCCGAGGTAGCTCGAGGAACAGAATGCCTTCCGACGCTTCCCCTACGCCCGGAGCGTTCAACACTCCAGGAGATTCGAGCATGGCGGCCTCCTTCGGAGTGAAAACTATCTGCCAGGGCAGACAGTGCGTTTTCATCTACTTCGTCTTCCGACTCTCTAGACACGCGGCTCATTGACGTGTCGAGGAAATGATCTTGTATCCGAGTGGACCTCCTTGGTGCTCCGACGGGTTCGTCATGCTGCGCTGCTAGTGCGGCAGCTTTGGCCACGTTTCCTGCAACGACAGATAGTGTG
Organism: Hymenopellis raphanipes; assembly: GCA_003314085.1. Taxonomy (NCBI): domain Eukaryota; kingdom Fungi; phylum Basidiomycota; class Agaricomycetes; order Agaricales; family Physalacriaceae; genus Hymenopellis; species Hymenopellis raphanipes. The sequence continues at coordinate 20,203 of QLPD01000605.1, forward strand.
CGATACTGCGTGGCGGACCGGTCTATGGACATCCTACGGCGAGGTGGGATAACAGGTGGGGGGCTCTTCCAGGAGTAATATATGTACTGTCCAACGAGAGTACAGTCCACAAACACGAAGTAGATCGCAAGATACGTCTGAAAAATGGATTTTAAAAGAGAATTCGGTGAATTTAAGCGCGTCCCGGCTTCCTTGGAAGGGAAGCTAATGGGTCAGGATGCAACCTATCAAGTTGGACACATCACCTGTGATTGGAGCGAATGTAAGAGGAATTGGGGACTAGGACAGCACTTACCCATAAGCCAGTTGGCAAGAAACGGCAAAGCGAGTCCTTCGCATGAATTACTTCGGATATTTTCGAGGACCTGTCTATTTGAGTTGTCAGTTTAGTCATGGCAGCGCAAACCTGCTCCGAACCAGGCGTGATCGTCTTAGCCAGGTAGTCATTCCGAACAAAGTGCTCCGTCTTTTGACGCGGTATGAGGACTGAAGGGCGTATGAAGGAAGTGTGGTGGAAGAGGGGAAGGAAGACGGATCCGCAACCTTAAACGACGTGTGATGCAGGAGCAGATACAATCACCGTTATTTCCGTGCCACCTCCTCGCCTACCACTGCCTCTAAATCCGGCAGCCCTCGATGCCTCGTCCCGTTCCGCAGACATGGCTCAGAAACGTGATCATGGTGATCACAGTTCGAGTAGGAATGCCGTACATCACGACAAAGGTCAGTTTTGATGTAAAAACAGCTTGTTTTACTTACCCCTTCTTCGACATCTCTCTCCACACGTCCAATCCGCCCATTTATCTCCTCAGCTGCGTTCACCGTCTCGCCATACGCCGCCGGCGTCCCCGGATGCGCCAAACGACGGCGAGAAACCTGCCATTCCTCGAATTACTGCAAAAGAGGGCATTAGGTGCGTCATTTTCGATTCTTTGAGGAAGGAAACTCACCAGATCCTAGCGCTTGCGACGCCATTGGAATGAGCGCCTCCCAGCTCCGTTTTGGACCTGACAAGCCGTTCCCTACTCACGTCCACGCCACCCACACCAGCACGCACGCGCGCTCACTCTGCAGCCTCTGCCACGCCAATAAAAAAGCGGTTGACACTGCGAAAAACGTAAGGACATCGTTCATTTGAGCTCTCGGCGGCTCACCTCCTTGTAGACCTGATCCGTTCGACAAGTGTTGCGTTGTTCACCTCATCGATATGGAGGTGAGTACGCACATGCCCATAAAACGACTGCACTCATGTTATTTTAGACGTACATTCTCCATCTCTTGATGCTCGTCTTGATCGCGACCGTTGAATACACTCTCCACTCTTTCCTTTCTTACACCTGATTTCGTGCAGAAAAATAGTTCAATACCTTGATACACGCATATACATCTGAAAGCTGTGTGAAAGACGAGTCACATTCTTCGCCAGATTCGTGTTTGCTCGTTTCGTCTCCAACATAAGCGTCAAGATCTCGTTCTGCTTGCGCAAACCGGTGATTTCACCATTAGCCGCGTCAAATGTGATGGCCTCGATGTTGAGAATCACCTGCCGCTCGCCTTCAATGAACTCGAAAACGTCGTAGCACGCATTCTACGACCTGATTCATAAGCTTCAACACTTGCTCAGCGTCACCAAACGCGAGAAGCGGCGGCGGCCAGTGATGAGTACATCTGTTTGGCAGCATGACATGCAGAGCACGAGTAGTCAATTCGTCCATGGTGGCGGCGATCGCCCTTGAATTGACGGACGCTAGAGAGAAGGTGTAGGTATGGAACGCGGCGGAAGGCCAAAACAATTACCCGAAATTTTCAAAACGATCCCTTATTCGAACGCGGCTTCGTCGATATCGCCCATGACACGAGTTCATAGAGCGTCCAGAAAGAGGATAGAAGGATCCTACATGTTGTTCCGACCAAGAGAGCGCTGCTTGATCCTCGAGAAATAATGGAGGTGGGCAACGATTTGTACGAGAAGGGATTGTGTATTGTCGCGAAGAGCGTCGTAAGGGTTCGAGCTCTGGCAGGCATATTGAGACTGACACCGGATAAGTCATATCTATAGACTAGTAAAATTGAAAGCCTACAAGGTCGCCGCCTCGAAGTCCTGTTCGTCGTGAAGGTTAAGCCTACTCTTCATCTTTACTTCGTATGTATAACGGAGGATCCTGCGAATAACTCCATTGCTTCTGGGATATCCCTGGTACCATGGAGAGACCTTGAAAGCCATCGACTAGCCCACCACTTTCGTAGAGGGGATTCGGGGTGGCTTTGATATTTGACGAAAAGACGCGGTAAGCCCTTCATCAAAGCCCTTGTTATATCATTAGGAATGGCGTCTTCCTCGCCCTGTCTGAATGTTAACCTCATAAATCATGGATGAAGTGTCCGAATGACCAACCTTCTTGCCACTGATTGAATCCTTCTTGGTTTTGATAATGGATGAGACCAGGAGCTCCAGAAGAACGGCTTCTTCGACTTCCTCGAGACGCCACGACTCGTCTACGGAAACAGATTCGGCTTCCTCCTCCTCGTCTTCTACGGCGGTCGTAGCAGCGCTGCGTGGTTTACCGTTCTGCCGTGGTTTCTTTCCCTCCTTGCCTGTCACCGCAGCTTGCGACTCTGCAGATGCCGAGTGGGCCAAAAGCAAGACATCGAGAATCCCGCTCCAGTCACGTACAGGTTCAAGTTCGGCCCATAACGCCTCTGTAGCCAAAGCAGTGCGTCCGTCGCCTTGGGTTTTGCTTCGTTCGGCGACAAGGGAAGCGATCTCAGTTTTCGCCTTACCCTTCTTTTGCTCGCTATCTTGCTCTTCTTCGTCTTCCTCTCCTGCAGCCTCGTCTAATGCTTTGCCCCACCTCACCAGTAGCGACGCGAGGCCGTTCGAACCCACCGATAGCCTTCCGCAATTTGGGTTCACTACAGAAGACAAGCGCTCCGAGACGTTCACGCTCCTCTTCACCCAACATGCCGGTCTTTTCAATTGCTTCGAGGACATTGAGCACGCCGACACGCACGTTGACGTCCACGTCAGCTTCAGTCATTTCGACGAGCCTGGGCTTGAAGCGCTCAGTGAAATGATTCAGCGATGTAAGAAGGTGCTCCGAGACTGAGGACGTGTGCACGACTTGGAGGGCCTTGACGGCCGCAGTACGGACGTGTGCGTCTGCGTCAGAGAGAACCCATCCGACGTAACGGAGATATGAAGTGGACAGGGAATGGGAAGGGCGTTTCTTGAAGAACGTTCCCAGTAAATTGATAGATTCTGTCGGGATTAAAGGGTCCAGGTCGCGATATCCGTTAATGAAAACACTGCCCAAAAGATGAATTATGTTCGATACAAACCTGCACCACTCACCCGTCGATGAATTCTTCCAGGTATTCGTTGAGCTTGGAACTTCGTTCCTTAACCTCCTTCGTCTTTGTTTGAAGCCCTTTATCCTTGGCAAGCAATTTGAAGAGGCCTTGGAGGCAAAGAGAGTGAAGAGAAGGAGAGAGTAAATAGATGTACGTTTCAGCCCGAATGCAGTTGACGCTAAAACCTCGGTTAGTAAAACTTCACGCAGCGAACAAGCTACGAACGCCAACTATCATCGCATTGTACGCTTCAGACAGGCTTGAGCCAGCGGGTAACGAATTCGGATGGTCGCTACTGGACCGACGTCCAGTCTGCTCCGGGGACATAGCGACCGTCTCCTCGTTTTCACGAGGAGGCAGAATCAAAGAACGTGGTCGCCGTCGAGGATGCGTATCATTCATTGTGATGCCCAACATTTCGCATAGTTCGCGGACCATTGCTCTCGTCTCAAAAGTCGGCGTGAATTTGAGTCACTGAATAGTATAGGAACAGGGTAGGAAAAGACAATACCATGGAACTTCGTGTTGGGATGTCGGTGTTGATGTCCTTTGGTCTCCGCGGGATGGGTGGGACCGGCGGAATGTCATCAATGGAGAAAGCGGACTTGGCCCCGGAGAAAGTAGACGAGCTGAGCCTATGATTGCTGATGATGAAGGAGCGTGCAGACCGCAACCCGGCTTTCGACGCCCTGATACTTGATTTCCTGAATGCTGAAACATAACTTGAACGTCGGTTAGCGTCGTCTGGAGAGCTCGGGCGTGCAAATTGCTTTCTAAGGTTATCTAGGTCGCTGGCGGCATCCTCGACGTGTTTCAAAGCCTCGTCCCGTTCATTCTCCAAATTTTGGATCTGCTCGAGGAGGACGCGGGAGTTGGTAAACTCCTTCAAGAAGCTGGCGTTTAATTTTCGCAGCGCCATCGCCAAGGCGCTAGCGGAATGAACTTGCACAAGCGTGTTCAATTAAGAAACCTGTTCGTCGATGCTGTGAAGCTCTTCGGCCAGTTTGTCCATTAAACCAGAGATTTCTTTGAGATTGTCGACGAAACGCAGAGCCAAAATGGAATTGTCAGACACGGCCGTTGATAATGAATCCAAAAGTTCCGCCCGTCTGCGGTCCAACAATTTGTATCTGCACGTCCGTTCCTCTCTTCTCCAGTCGGTCAATCTCCATTGGCACCTCAACATCAGCAGTTTCCTGCTGAAGAAGACGGATCGAGGAAGACTCGGCAGACTGCCTGATGGCATGAGACATGATTGTCTGTAATTGAGCGGACGTGAAGGTCCATTTAGCAGCGTCGAGGGTATATCCTCTCCATCTTGGAGCAGGCATGACAAACCGCGGAGAAGGACGAGCCGCAGAGAACGTCCGTCGTGTTGAGCTCGGCACTGTGACCGACGATCTACCCCCCAAGACGTTGTTTAAACATGGTTTAAACGACGTTTAATGTCCATATGTCACGATCCGGCGATTGCCGCTCGCAGTGGGTAGGCGCGATCGAGCGGCGATCCCTCCTCAGAGACGACTCAAGAAATGTGCTTCCAGTATCCGCGCACGCCGTCTACGCTCGAGCAACGTTTCTGGGACACGGTAA
>QLPD01000607.1:0-35736 GCA_003314085.1 Hymenopellis raphanipes
TGCGCCGACTTGATTTTCCATTGCCAACCTGAGCGACTTGAGGGGATCGGCTGGAAATCGTTCGTGAGCGTCTGACTCTACATTTGTCACTAGGTCAGTGATTTTCCATACTTTAGGCTAAAATTCGTCTAAATAACACATGTATAAGAAATCTTACGCTCTTTATTGCCCGTGGGGCGCTTCATTGTAACCGGCGGTGTTAGCGCACGGGTAGGTGTAGGTTCATCTTTCATCTTGGCGTAAAGGTCCTCAGGAGGCTGATGATAAATATCAGTCAGGCCTCAACGCCCATGTAATCCATCATGAGAGATAATGAGCTCTCAAGTGACGCCCCCAACAAATGTCAAAAGCGCAAGGTTTGTGGCGCCTCTTAGTGGGTGGCATGACTCGTACATGTGAAGATCTGCATCTACTGATAACAACGCAACAGTTGGACGCTTGAGGCTGGAGGCGAAGTGTTCCGTCCGCGAATCCCATCCCTTGCGACGGGGAAGTCATTGAACGCCCGATGCCCACTTGCCAGAAGGTGCGTTGTCGAATGTAGGTTGGGTCGAGATCACAACAGGGATACATCGCAAGGTATCAGGAAGGAGTGCCGCCTTGTTCATTGTCATCCTTTTCCGAGCCCGACCGAGGCGGCCCCGAATTAATAGGCGTCGAGGCTGCCGAATGCATCAATGCGCATCCCCATGCAACTAGTGCAGGAGCCAGGACGTTTTTGCGACTTCCGGATTGGTGTTTTAGGATTCTCAACTTGCTAACATTCTGACGCGTGACGTCATTGCAGATGTTCGCGTGTTGTGGTGGCGAGGAACTAGGGAGAGTAGATGCGCCACGTATCGAGGCTCGACACTTGGGAAGCCATACAATTCGGATCTACAGGCTAGCAATGCATCAAGTGTCTCCATTCCTTCACTGTCTTCAAGGTATCCATGGTCACTAGAAGTTATACTCTAGGAACGATTAGATGCAACTCCATGGTTGCAGGTGCATGTTAACGAGGCGGTGCTCTCTCCTTGTAATGTCGGGTAACCCAGATTGGCCTTTTCCTGCGTATATATCCTTGTCTGGCACAGATTCTGTTTTCTGTAAGTCTTCTTCTGTGGCTTCCTCAACGCCGGTATACCTATTCTTGTATAATTCCTAGCTCCACAATGGAAATAAGCTGGCAGCGCGAGGGCGGATTATGGGCCTTGCGGACAGCGAGGTGGTACGCGTTACTATGGCTGGTCCTTCTCGCCTTTTGGCTCCGACATCCTCTTGTTGCTCCACCGTCAACAGACTGTGGTGTTCTATCAAAGGTCACTAGGACATCCTTCTTCCTCGTTTCTTCTCTTCACGCTCCTCTTCCCGCTTGCTATCTCTATCTTTAGGTATCTCTACAGAAGTCCCAATATTGATATCAATACTGAACGGCATTGGAGGTCGTAAACGTACCGTCGGGAGCTTTCGGTGTAGGTAAGCTATAATTTTGGATTTTCTCACTCTCCACTCAATGCAGAGAGCGCTGGGACCAAATGGACTTGATTTGAGCCGTCGTATTTGGAAAACGCTGAGACGATATTCGTGATGCGGCTGCACTCCGTGCTGCCAGTGTCCTGACCTGTACTCCAAGTACAAAGGTACTGTTACAGCTCGTTAAAGTTTGGCAGCCAAATTCACGCACGGGTACGATGGGGATTCGCAGACCTTATCTCGTATCTTGTAACGAACAGTCCGGAATGTAACGTGCGATCCACTTCTAAAGATTGCGATGCAGTTCTAAAGATATTATCGCGTATAGTGGGCATCATCTCGTAATCCTCTCGAGTCCAAGTCAGTCTCTGACGCTGTTGGGGCCCGTCCAAATCGAACATCCACCGAAGTCGTACAAGACCTTTATGTGTGAGCCCGCTACGAATTTGCGACTCTACGAGGGGGCACAGCTGTGACACTGAACCACAGAATCACCCAAAGATATCCGACGGCGCGGCCGATACGAAAATGTACAGCGAGCGCAGCGCATTTAGCGAGGTCTGCTCAAGGGCGATGCCGAAGGGCTGTAGAACACGAAGAAAGGCACTGATTCTCCCTAGCCTTCGCGTTCCAGACATCGCATCACCCCCGCAGAATGGTGGAGTGTCAAAGTTGCTACATCTTGAAATGCGCCACTTATGTTACGCACCGAAGGAACCGCGCTCGAGTCCCGAGGCCCTACCACGCAGCTTTTCCGTACGCAAGCCCTAGCGACTCAATGACGTGAGAAGAGAAAGAAGCCGCTGCGCTTACTCGAGTCAAGGTTTGGTGCCATGTTCTCCTGTAACGGCTTTCAGTTTAATCAGAGGGAGATGTCGACGCTGCATGTGTACCCCCTCAAAACCCGGAAACGGTTTGTGCTGCCGAAGTTGTCTGGCCAGGAGGCAGCGCCCGAAGCAACCGAGATGGCAGATAACAGATTATATGGAGTGCTGACCGAGACGACAACAAATCCTGCTCGTCCAGCGATCCCAATACACCGGGTGATGAAATTCTGTGATGCCAAGGCGTAGCATAATAGATGTGAGGGTGATGGGCCACGTAGATTGAGGAAATGTCGAGGAACAGATAACTGCCCAGGGCACGAATAAGGCGTTTTTAAGACGCAACTCGTTGATTGGCTGCATTTGTTTGACCTGGGAGCATCAGTGGTGAGTAATGCATAATTGAAAGAAGACGCTAATAACGAACGTGGTAGCTCCACCCGATACCTCCAATGCTGATCTTCATGCACACAGGCACCATTATATTCGGTACCACAGGGGATGGTGTATTTTATCAGAGCAATGTCGCTACTGTTGGATAAGATTGACAAGGAGGAGCAACTGAGACTCGGAAGTTATACATTGCCCCACCAACGTGCATCCCAACGCGTAGGCGTGCTTGGGAGCGCCTGCCGTAGTTTGGAAAGCGACAAACGTCATTCCTGTTGAAGCGACTAAGTATAGTGCTTTCCAACTTAGTTCTGGGTCCACGGCACGGATGACAGATAGAAGAAGGTTAGGAACTAGTCCGAAGAATAAGGTTGGTCACTTCTGGGAGCAACGTTCATCTTTTCGGACAATCGGCGAGATGGGTCCTCAGCAAGAGGGCGAACAGTGATGGGCGCGAGTTTCAGCCTCTGAGAAATCTAGTCAAGTGTGGAGCTAGAGCGTATTCGCTCGAGTAAGTCTCGTCGGGCCTCCGCGAGATCGCCGACGCCACCTTTCCAGAGACAGACTGAGATACGCACTGCGTCTTCTTGAAGATTTCCAGGCAATCATCATAAAGCAAGGTTCACGGCGATCATGACTTGTTGCCAACATTTGTATCACCTGGAAGCACCGTCGACCACGGCCAGAGCTCGGTAATGACCACTTCGAGTACGAGAGACATAGACACATAGACGGGCTGGGTTGTTTTAACCTGAGTATGGCAAGTAAAGTCAACCATATCATTAAATACTTACGCCATTTGCCAACATTTATATCACCTTGAAGTACCGTCGACCACGGCCAGAGCGCGGTAAAGGCCACTTGGTGTAAAAAAGACATTGAGGGACAGACTGGTTGTTTTAACCTGAGTATGGGATGTAAAGTCAACGATATCATTAAATACTTACGCCACATGAGCGAAGCAAAGGACGAACGACAGAGAAGGGCACGATATCGTGATGCCCAGCCCCGCCACGTATTTGAGAATCTATAAACTCTGAAGCTGTAAACCTGAACCACTGCAGGACCCACAGATAACCCATCAAGCGCCCAGCATAAAATCCAGGCCTAATGCCAAGTCTCCATCCAAGGTGCATCACGGCCTGCTCGAACGCGATGCCCGCCGCCTGAATAAAGAAAATATACATGGACTGCCCGAACCGGCTCAGCCCAAACATCGCGTCCCCCCCACAATGCAGAATCCCTGAAACGACGAACCCAACAATAAGAAGCGTGATATACGCCGGAACCGAGCCCCGTTTGAAACCGAGAGCCGTGGATGTGGCTTTGCCATAACCCATGACGTGCTATTCAAGTAAGTAAATGCATTGAATAAATGCCGGGAGGAATTGAAGAGAAAGGCGTGCTTACACGAGTAATATTTTGATGCCATGTGGACCTATACGTTGCGTCTCAGATTTTACGAAAGACGAGAGTAGAGTAGGACACGCACCCCCAGAAACGTCGGATGGTGTAGGCATCAAAGACACTGCCAAAGCAATCGGGCCAGTCCTGAGGCTCGTGTAACCCCGTTGACACCGCGAGAATCGCAACGATGTTGTAGATCATGCTCACGCCGCTCATGGCTATAATCGCGGTGCCCACCACGATGAAGTGCTCGAATGCGGGGCCTTTAGATACGAAGGTCTGAGATGCGGATGGGGAGAACACCTCTGGAAAGAAGCTGAAGAATATCGACGCGATGTCCATGACCACATACGACCACAACACGCGTAAAAGTCGCGTCAATACGAACGACGTGCGCGTTCCGGTTGGTGGTGGGGGTACGTTCTTGATCTACCGACGAGTAAGCCGAGGGGCTGTACGAGATAAAACGGTAAACAAACCTGGCAGTTCCATCCAATACCGCGCATGCTTCCTCTCATGCACATACACCAGAAAACCCTATACCAAAAGGGGTACTGAGAAGGATGCACCTTGTCCGAGCGGTGTCGACAGTCCCGGATAGGATTAACAATAAAGAGCAGCTGAAAGCTCGAAAGCCATTGCTCCGCCAAAATACACCCAGCAATATAAACGTGTTTCGCGTCCGTGCTGATGTGCGAGTGGAAGGCCATACACGTCACCGCCGTGAGCCCAGCAAAGTACGCCATGCGCCAGATTTTGGGCAAATCAGAGGCCTGGATGACCGCGAGCAGCAGTCCTGGCAGCCCATACATCGTGACCACATTGAAATGCAGCTTTTCGTCGCTGATCTCCATTTTCTTTTAGACTCGAGGGCTCTGCACTATAGCCAGATGAGTTGAAGAGCCAGTCCGAGCCACTGAAGGAATTAATAAGAATGCGCTGCGAGGGGGGCGATGCGTAATACATTTGTGGATGAAACGTCAAGGTAGACCGATGGTTACCGATCGGAACCTTACCGCGGATACACCCGAAGGATTCAACAAGCCTTGACGGTCATTGTTGAACGTTGACGCTTTGACTTTCTTGATACTATTCAAAGTTTGAACTCTTAAATCGGGAGGATACAGAGGCGTGGTGTCACAAGAAATACGCAGGAAAACGATATCGAATAGGAGAAACCACAAGTCCAGTAAGTATAACGCTAATGCTGCAACATACTACGCGTACAATACCACAAACAGTGAGCGATCATGCCAACATCCGAGTCCAAGGGTATACGAAAGTCCATGATGATACAAGTCCAGTTATCTCAGCTCCAAAGTATCTACGAGAGCAATTCAAGTCCATATGCAAAGCGAGTGCACGAGAGTTCCAAAGAAAAGTAATGCGAAGCGATTCCTGAGAGCAGTTCCATATCTATAGCCGATTCCGAAAACAATGGCGACAGCATGCACGGCGATCCAATTCCTTACAACAGCAATTCATCGTCTCCAATCTCGCACTTCATGTCATCATCTTCTTTGCTTCGCCTCAGCGCTCGCTTCTTGGCCTTTTCGATCTTGTTAGCCCTAGCCTTGCTCCGAATCGGTGGCGGTTGAACAACCACAGTAGGTTCTTCGCACATGATAAGATCTAGCTCGTCAGGACTGTCTTCTTCCTCTGCGTGCGTAATAGACGAAGGAAGAGTCTGCGGGCGAGAACCTGCGATGCTCCCGCTACGATTGCGAATAATAGGTGCGATGATGCTGCCGCTGCGGGTCCTGCTTGGTGGAGCGATAATGCTGCCACTGCGATTCCTGCTTGGAGGAGCGATGATACTGCCGTTACGAGGACGGCTTGGAGGAGGAGGAGGTCCCATAATGCGGGGAGGCGCGACAATACTGCCACTCCTGGTTCTAGAAGGATTTCCAGGGGCAGCTACAATACTCCCACTTCTAGCTCGAGATCCCGCCACCGGTTGCGATGCCACGATGCTGCCGCTGCGTGCCCGCGTCGTGTTAGGGACAATTGTACCACTCCTCGTTCTAGTCGGCGGCGGGCCACGAACACCGTTACCGATGGCAAGGGTTGCACCGCTCTTGATGGTTCCACTTCTCGCGCGACCAGTAACAGTGCCGCTGCGCGTACGATTGATGGGTAGAGCAGGTGCTAAGGTAGAGGTGTCATCGCTATCCAGGATGGAATCTTTATCCTTGAGGCCAGAATCTAGAGAACGAGAGCGGTGAGGGGAAGATGCTAAAAACTTGTTAGAAACGCAGGTAACCACGATTGAGAAACTTACGCATGAGAACGAGACTATCGAACAGTTTTTCGAGAGCCTGCGGATCGGGAGGAGGAAGCATTTCCACATCATTGTACGTCTTTGTCTTCGAGGGAGGAGAAATCAAGGAGTCGCTAACCCAGTCCGAGTCATCCATATCTGGCGTTTCGTATCCTCCTTCTAACTTGGCTCCAAATACTGATTGCATGGTATCTTCTTCGTCAGACTCGGTATCATATCCAGCATGTTTTGGGGTGCTCTGGAGAAGTTTGGGCAAGTCGGCATCGAAATCGCGCGAGTTATAGTCATAGAGTGATAGCTGGCTGGGAGGTCTGTTGAAGTCGACATTGCGAGACGGAGAAAAGAGGTCGAAAGTCAAATGAGTATGAGGAGCGTCAAAGGACGGGCGACGAGTGGAAGAGCGTTGGTTCGGCGAAGAAGGAGCTGAAGTGAGAGGCGGCAATGTTGAGAGTGGTCCAAGCAGTCCTCCGAGGATAAGCGGTTCCTTGGTCGCCTGCGTGGTCCTCGATGTCGCGAGATGTCCGTTCTTTTCTGGCGACGATTCATACGGGCTGTCCAGCGTTGCGGCGGGCTTCTTCTTGCCATACTTGCCATAAGTCTTCTTGACAGGCTTGATTCTGTTTTCCTTGAGGCGCTGCGAAGTCGTCACTGGGAGCGGTGAAAAGTCTCTGGGTGTCTCATATGCACCGACAGAGGAAGGCAGCTTATATGCGGTCGCTTCGGATAGCAGCGATGGGTGAGGAGTCTCCAGAGGCTTAGACTTCTTCGCCGGCGCGTCGGTCGACGTCGAAGAGACTGCGCGCTTGAGCTTGAGACGCGACATCATGATGGCGGGAAGAGACCTGTGACTGACCGATCGTTTACTAGAACCATTAGTATAAGTACCTTAGATTGTCGTCAAACTTGTTTTACGGCTAGTAATACCTTTGTAGTAACGGTAAATAGTGTTCGCCAGCTGATTCCGAGACGCGATCTTTCTTCTTTGGTGCAGAAAACGCAAAAACTCTTGGTAACATTTTAATACACTACGGCCCTCTGGTGCGTGTTGGCTAGAAGTAGCATGCAAGACATTGAGGCACTGGTGGCTTGTGAAGATCCAAGAAAAGTCATCTGGCGACTCAGACCGAGCGAGATGCTCCCCATCGACATGGCCCCAGCAGATATGACAATTTGTTGGCAGATTGGGTTTTCCGTACACGAAATGATGTTAGTTTTACAAAGAATGCAGACATCTTCTCCAAATGGTCTCAATAAAAACAATACCCAGAATTCTGCTGTCTGGTTCATTCTCATGTCTGCGAGAAACTATTGACTGTCGCGTTCAGCGATGATGGCACTGCGGGCCTTCATGGGTCGGATGTGCTCGCTGTCCACTCCCCCTTATAGATTTGAAGTGAACGACTTGATAGATTAGCCCACCTTGGAACAAAGTTCTGTACGAGAACAGAAAAACACAAGTTGACCAGAGCAGAAAATAAAACGATAAGCATTTCAGAACTTGAGCTGACTATTCAATAACTAGGTTAAAAACGCATTAGCCATATCGCAAGACAAGAGACAGCGACGCGTCACGCACCTCTGCGGATACATACTGTCATTAATCGCCCAATAGAACCATCCCCGTCTCTCACGCGCCGCCGGAAAAATCTTAACCAGCTTCCACATTATATCCCGCACCTCCTGCCTGGTCTCAACGTCCTCAGGCCTCGAATAGTTGTCGAAGAACGCAAGCACAATGTCGCACTTACGCGACACGACAGTAACAGCCTTAATCCTATGCCCATACAACTCCGCAAAATGGCTTGCCACATCTTGGTACCCGAGAAGCAGACTCGTAGGTGAGTATTTGGATCCAGGAGGCCCAAGTATCTGATGCTCCTCGGCGTACACGACTGCCTCGTTACGCAGGAGACCAACACCAAATAGAGACCTCAACGAGTCAAACTCGAGTCTGACCCGCGATCCATCACGCGAGTACTCGTGGCCGAGAGGAGCGATCCGCGATCCTTATATGATCCGACCCGCCACGGATTACGGATCAAGACGAGTCGGATCGCCGAGATCGCCGAGCGAGTCGAGTACTCGAGTAAACTCGAGTATCTCAACCACCTAAATCCATTCATGCACGATGAGCATCCCCGGGCAATGGCACGGGGACACTCAGCCGTACATGAGGCGGACTGAGCGTGGCGGAGGAAGAGGAGGAGGGAGTGGCAATGGGAGTGGGAGTGGGGGCAATGGGTAGTAGTGGTACAAGTAATGTGGTAGATAGAGAGAGAGAGACAAAAACTCACTGTAAGTTTGTCCTGCACCCGCAGCGCGTCCATTCACATCCGTATCATCTCTGCCCGGACAGCGTTGTTGGATCCGCGTCCGTTCGCGCGTCACTATCCGTCTCGCGCGCCATCATCTGCCTCGCGGCTCTGCGCATCATCCAGTCGTCCAGTCGTCCGCGAGTCGTCATCCAGTCGTTCAGTCGTCCGCGAGTCGTCCGCAAGTCGTCCACAAGTCGTCCTGGTCTGCTGCTGTCACAAAGACAGCAGCAACAGGCTTGGCACATAGCCAAAGCCTGAATTCCTACTCCAGAGGCTGCCTGACGGTCGTCAGAGCAGCAGTGGCGACGGCCGTCGCTCACTGAGTGGTTGGGGTGGTGGTGATGGCAAGAAGATAAGAGAGAAACCATCCGATCACACGCTTACGCGGCCTCTCGGGGTTTGCCGGATCGTGAGAATGGAAGAGAAATTCACGCGAACATCTCGTTTAGGCCACGCAAGGCCCCGTTGGACTTGATAAAAATTTGTAAATTAAGCTTAAATATGTATGTAAATATTCACGAGTCAACACGAGTACTCGCGGCGAGTACTCGTGCCTCCAGAGGCTGATCCGCGATCCGTATGTGATCTGACCCGCCACGGGTCTACGGATCATACGGATCGGATCTCCGAGATGTCCGAGCGGATCGAGTACGGATAAACTCGCGTGATCCGCTGACTCGTTGAGGTCTCTAACACCAAAGACTAAACAAGACGGCGAAAACCCAATGTCTGGTCGGTATGGACTTGGAATTTTGTGGAAGGGCTCATGCTTGTATATGTATTCGCGTGTGTAAGGCTGAATTAATAAAGGTGTTAGTCTTGACAGAAGAGACTGAAAGACGATACGTGCGTCTGTGTCTCCTGGATCATATATGTCTATCTTTTCCTCTTCGTCTTCTTCTTCTTCTTCCTCTTCTTCTTCATCTTCATCTTCTTCTTCCTCCTCTTCTTCTTCCTCTTCTTCATCTTCATTTGTCTCTTCTTTGTCTTGGAGCGTAGGTGTGCCGAGTGAAGATGGGCAAGATTGCATTTCGCCAGACATGAATGTTTGGAGCAAAGCGCGATCGCACGTCGTTTCCGGCGACGGATTTCATTTCTTTTTCAATTCCTTTTGTTTCCGGTTCCGGCTGCTACAGCGCTGGTGTGAGTACTATGAACCAAAGTCCAGAGCAAGAGACAAAAAGTGAAGAGACTGGAAAGGAAAGGTTCAAGGCGAATGCAGCAGAAATGCAGATGAGAATGCAGAACAAGGAAGCGCGGGTACCACCGATCTCGGACCGGTCAAGGTCCGGACGCCACTTATGCAACTGTTCAAGTGTTGCAACAAGACATCGACTTGACAGATTGACATCTAGATGGAACGGATATTAGTATTCTTATTGAAGGCACGATTGGAAGATCAGAGAAAGACGCCACACGATATAAAATGAGCAGAGTCTTACCGGGACTGTCAATGCTCAAGTCCACCTTCCTCGTCGTACTTCTCGCGACTCTTACAGACGCGATGAACCAGAACCGCTGCGTTTGCAAAGGGGAAGCATCCGGCTCGATTAAGACTGTCACTCTTTACAACCTCACAATGTGGGCATCCATACTTTAGCAACTTCCTTACCTGGCCAACTCAGGACCTGCTGCAACGAGGCGGTGAGCCCCATGGACAACAACACCTGTTACGTCGTGCACGACAAGAACATGGATGTTTTCCAGGAGTGTTAAAGGAGGGGATTGCCGGATACTGATAAACACACGCACGGAAGTTGTTCTCGTGAGTTGCTCGTGAGCCGATAATAAAATCTGCCCACAATTGTTTGCTGATTTGAGCGTATCACAGGTCACGATTCCGGTTCAAATTCAACAGAAGCGTCTGATTGAATGAAGTACAAAAGAGTAGCTTAAACAAGGCCGACCTTTCGTAGAAGTCTGTAGAACGAGCTTGGTGGTGCTGCACCTTTGAATTCAGGATGCTCCGATAACCACCACTTGAAGCATATCATTAACTCAAGACCTTGAAAAACAGAAAAAGCTGATCTTACCTCAACACTTCGCTTCACCGCGTCATCCATTGAGATCTCCGGATGATAATCCAAGGCTGTTCGCGCCTTCGTGATATTACACCAGCGCGCGCAAGTGAGCACTAACGCTCTAGATCGCAACAGCAGTGCTTGCTTCCCCGTGAACCAAGCAGAAACCTCAGACACGAGTCCAATGAACCATACCATTGGGTATGGCAACACAATCGGTGGCTCAACTTCATGCCCGATGGCAGTAGCCCACAAGCCCCGTGCTAAGTTCCAGAAAGGCCAAGGCTCGCCATTGGTAATGAAGAATGCTTGTCCTGCGACGAGTGAATGTTTAGGATGCGACGGGGAGAGACGATCGGCTGCAAGCAGATGCGCAGCGGCAGCATTGACGATAAACGTCCAATCGAACAGGTTGGTGTTGTCGCCGAGCTGCACAGTGTGTCTACTCTGTACGAGAGTATTCATCAAGTTTCCGACCGCGAGTCGGTCACGGGTACTAATCGAGTGTGAGAAGGACGTTGTCAACAGAGCGATATCTTACCCAAATAAACCTGCTACACGAAGAGACGTCGTGTTCAGCGTGCCTTTCCCGTTAGCCTCGAGCACCAGGCGCTCTGCTTCGGCTTTAGTCTGGGTATAGTCGTCCAAATAACGTGTCGGATATGGTCTTGTCTCGTCAATGCCATTCTGGTCTGTACCATCGAAGACGACACTGGCACTGCTCGTGTAGACCAGCTTCTTCACGCCGAGTTCGAGAGCAACGTTGATAATAGATTTCATGCCGCCGACGTTGACCTTGTGCATGACTTCCCTCGAGACGCCTCCAATGACAGACGCGGTGGTGATAATACATGTCGCGCCACACTAAACGAAGGGAAAAGATTAGTTTCAGCGCATCCACAGCAATGCGTGTACTGGGCACCTGTTGGATGGCATTCCGCAGGTCGCTTTCGTTCGTCAGGTCCCCTGGGAACACCGCGACTCTTGTGTCGACATCACGGATGACAACGTCGAACACGGCGACCGCCTGTTCTCCGCGTTGGAGCAGCAAGTCAACGATGTGCCCTCCTAGAAATCCGCAGCCACCAATAACGAGGTAGGATTCGACCATTGGCGTTGGCAGAAGAAGAACAAATGTGGGCCGGTTTCGATGCGACCACAGGGGATCACCATTTATACTGAGTCGTATGATTTTATCATTATGTAGTTCGAATTTCGATTTTGGACTTGTTGGGTATGTGGCCCGAAGGAAGGCTTAGAATTTCCGGAAGGTCATTTCGTAGGCGTCATCTTTACAACCGGGGAGCACAAGGCAGTGCATCGAGCTCAACTGATAGACGCGACATGGACGTCGTGAGAAAGAATGTGATGATCATTGATCGGTGCACCTTGATGCCAGTCCAATCGTCCACTCTAACAGACAGGCGTCTTCAACTTTTCAATCCTTCATGTTGTCTTATAACCATAACGGCTTAAGTACTACCGTTTAATATGGAGTGCTTCTTCTCGTCGGAGTCGTAGCCCTGACCCAACGCGCCCATGGACAACTCGACGATGAACGGTTACTGTCTTCGTGCCATCTCAGCATAGGGCCAATAACGATATCTTGTAAATATCTGCAGGACGGAAACTATCAACGACTATTCAAATCATAACCTCTCCAGGCATGTCCAACGGGGCCAGTTCTTGTGTTGACTCGTGTGCACGTTCGATTCTGTTGGCAATAATACAGCACATTTAAGGATCTAAATACAGATGGTTCGCTCTATCACGGATGCCAATGACGCCGGTTCTTGACCTACCTAGATTCAGATGCCATTTCCGTAGTAAACTATCTCGCCTTAGCCTTAACCACGCAGCACGCTCACTGAGGATGTGCTCGCTGTCCACTGCGCCTTACTGGCCAAGTGAGCGGGTTGATAGCTGACCTTGGATGCATGAGAAGAGCAAAACGCGGGGCCTAAACAAAACAATAACATTTCAATATTCGCACAGACTACTCCTTGTACATAAATCTGGAATACCTAAGTTGAAAACATGTCAGCGAAGTCGCAAGACAAGACACAGACGTACCCCAGCGGATACATGCTCTGATTCCTCGAAGAGTAATAGTAACCCCGTCTGTCTTCCGCAGCTGGTAAAAACTTAACCAGCTTCCTCCCTATATCCCTTACCTCACGCCTGCTCTCCATATCCCCAGGCCTCCCATAGTTGTCGAACAATGCAAACACGATATCGCACTTGCGCGACAACACAGCCAGTGCCTTGATCATGCGACCATAGAGCTTGGAGAAGTGCTTTGCCATGTCCTGGTACCCGAAAAACAGACGCGTAACGGAGTATTCGGATCCAGGTGGCCCCATTAGCTGATGTTCCTCGGCGTAGGAGACCGCCTCATTGTGCAGGAGACCAATACCCCAGACCAAGCAGGACGGGAAAAATCCGTCGCGTGGACAGTATGCAGCTGGGATGTGCCGGAAGGGCTCATGTTTGAGTATGTATTCGCGCGTGTAAGGCTGAATAGATGTGTTAGTCCCGATAGATGATGCTGAAGCGGTGAAGGTGATACATACATTTCTGTCTCCTGGATCATATCTGTCTACTATCTTTTCCTGTTGGCCATTCTTCTCTTCTTTTTCTTGAAGAGTAAGTGTACCCGGCGCAGATGTAGTACAAGGTTGCATTTCGTCAGACATGGAGGTGTGGAGCAAACTTGAGCGATCGCATGGTGCAGGATTTCATTTTTTTGGTTTCCGGTTCCAGCTTGTTAAGAATGAGTACTGTGGAGCAAAGTCCAGTGCGACCGAGTCTGTGTAACCGAGCATGTGGTTTGAATTTCGTTTTTAGACTTTTTGGGTGTGTGGCCTGATGGAAGGCTTACGATTTCCGGAAGCTCATTTCGAAGGGGTCGTCTTTACAATGCGCCGGGGAGTATAAAGAGGGCGTCGACAGACGCGACATGGTCGTCGTGAGAAAAAAGGATGTGATGTTGATCGACGGCATTAGACGGCATCATCACAGCATCATCATGCCACCACCACTCGCCTTCAACTTTTCAATCCTTCATCTTGTCTCATAACCTTAACGGCTTACCACCGTTGAATCTGGAGTGCTTCTTCTCGTAATTGGACCTGACGCAACGCGCTCATGGACGACTCGACGATGAACGTTCTGAATCCGGCGCTCAGCATGGCCAATCTGCAGGACGTAAACTCTCAAACGAGTATTCAACCCATAACTATTTATGTCGATTGTCGAGGCATATCCACCCGGGCTAGTTCTTGCGCAACTATTTATGTCGATTGTCGAGGCATATCCACCCGGGCTAGTTCTTGCGCTGACGCACATGCGCGTTCGATGAGTCTGTTGACAATACAGCACATTCGAAGATCTAAGTACAGATACACCTGGTTCGCTCTATCACGGGTGCCAACGCCGGTCCTTCGACCTACCTAGATTCATATGCGATCCCCGTGGTACGGCAGTCCTGACTATCGTTCTAGCCTTGTCCACGCACCACGCTCACTGAGTAGCGTTACCATTCATGAACTCTTTCTGTGAGGTACGTATCCAAACCCACCTCCATCGGTACATCTCTATCCTTTGAATGCTTATTCTCTGAACGCACTAGATAACTTTACATTGACACGGTATCACCTGCCAAGTCCCCACCCGTCGTGAACCCCGAGTCCACAATGAACGCATCATCCCAGAAACAGAAATCAAAGAGAGCCGGGTCATTGAGCTCGGCTTCACCTTCTACTTCGATAATGCCCAAATCTACGAGGCTGATCGCAGAAGCCTCGGCTTCCCCGTCCTTCTCGCGTCCTGCCCCGTCCCCGACCAAACAAGGCTTTAAAACTTCAAATCTAGTCATCGTCCTTGTTATCATTATCATCGCCTACGCACTTCGCGCATGTCCTCATGAGGCCTTTTCTGGACATCCAGTTTGTCGGGGAATAGGTCTGTACAAGGACAAAGTCGTCGAGCCTTATATCCTACCTGCTATTCGTCAAGTCCAGGCGAACGACGCGATAAAGTCCTTCGTTATGAAGACCAAAGATGCTGGCGAAACGTTGTATGATATGGTGCTGTTCCCGGCATATGATAAAGTGGTGCTGTCGCTTGTACCGGTGTACAAGCAGAACTACCCAAGGTTCCGTCGTGTGCGCAAGCATATGATTGCGACGGTGGGGCCGTATGTTCTTCAAGCAAAGGCGTACTGGGAGGCCGCTATTGCACATTTCCGCCGACTGGAATCGGCTGTTCATCCATTCCTTGCTGATGAGATTCTTCCTCTGATGCGAGAGGAGTATTCGTATATGGTGGGCCTGTTTAAGCAAGCAAAGGGGGTGTTGAAAGGGTAATGAAGAGGCGTTATAGTGGAAGAAGAAAGGGATCAAGGAAGACGTTGGAGAAGTCGCACGAAGAGTAATCTCAACTGTAAAGTAATCATCACGGTGCGAATAGCGG
The DNA here is from genome assembly GCA_003314085.1 of Hymenopellis raphanipes. Classification (NCBI taxonomy): domain Eukaryota; kingdom Fungi; phylum Basidiomycota; class Agaricomycetes; order Agaricales; family Physalacriaceae; genus Hymenopellis; species Hymenopellis raphanipes. The sequence continues at coordinate 15,167 of QLPD01000607.1, forward strand.
CTTTGTCCCATTCTTGTATATTTTCTGGTGACTGGATCTTAAATAAATGGGAGAGCTACAATGAAAATTCACATTCTGAAGTGCTCAATAATTTCTGACCTAAACGGGATTCGAACCCGCTTATTACGCGCGCCCCTTGTCAAATCGAAATTTCCACGTCACCCGCCACGACAAAGTTCTCACACTTCCCCCTTGCCTCGGACCAGCCTCGGACGCGACTGGATTCGCTTATAACTTGTTGGACGTGGGAGAATACAGCATTTCTCTCTCTGACATCGTTCATCATTGCTGTCAGTGGTGAGTATATATTTACACTCAATATTTCTGGTCAGTTGTTGACGTGCTGCAAAGGAAGGACGTGATAAATTATTGGCTTTGAACCGCTTCGGCTACAAAGTGCGTCGTTGACGTTGCTCTCTCACCCTTTCATCGTTAACAAAATATAGACTACATATGGTTTTAACGAAAAACCTCAAGACGCCACCGACGATGGGGGGTTCCAGGACGAATTCCACTCAGCCACTACCCAAGAAAAAGTCGAGTAGTAACCTGCCTTCTTCTACATCATCTTCTACCGCCAAGCCTTCCAAATCCACCCCTCCGCCTTCATCGACCAAACAAACATCCAAGTCCTCCAAGAAATCTGACAAAGGAACAACACCCTCACAAAAGAAATCGCGCTCACTAACCGACATCGTTGTCTTCTTCTCCCTATTCTTATTCTCGGTCTACGCAATTCGCGTGTGTCCCTCCGATCCATTTTTGGAGGATCCAGTATGCAGAGGTCTAGGTTTCTACAGAGAGACGGTGATAGAGCCATTCGTCATGCCGACTATACGGCGGATACGCTCACATCCAACTTCGAAGCGCCTCGAGGACATAGCTGTTCCTGCCTACCAGCAGGTCGTGGTACCGGCATACAAGAAAGTAGTGGTCCCAGCATACGAGAAAGCTGTTCTACCTTCCTACACGAGGATCATACGACCGGTGTACGAGAAGAAAGTGATCCCCTTCTATTCGAGGACTGTTGCACCTTATACGCGCCGGGCTAGCCTCTACCTTGCCAACGCCCAGACTGCCGCTCGGCCATACGTTCGACGCGCAGGGTTGTATTATGCTACCGCGCTGCCTCACATAAAGTCGACATATGTGCGCCTCCAATCAGCATATGTGGCAGCGAAACCCTATGCAAACAATGCCTACCGTACCGCGCGTCCGTACACACAGGCTGCATGGGATCAGAGTGTGATAATTACGACCAAGGCAGGGAAGGTGTTCGCAGATGCAAGGAAGACCTACGTGGACCCGCACCTCTTGAAGATGTGGGCAAAGGTTATGGAAGGTGGATCAGCGACGCGTACAGAGGAGCCCGAACCATCCCCCATACCAGAAGAAGTGGTTGAAGCTGCAGAAGTAAAATCATCTTTAACAACCGAGACCACCACGATTGCCGAGACTTCTGCGTCTACAGTGTCAGAAACCTCTTCAGACGCTGCCCAGACAACGGTGGCGACAGTGGACGAAGTCACGCCTGTTGCCTCGGAGACGCCTGATCCCATCGAGGAGTCTGCGACTTCTGCATCTGCACCTGAGCCCACACCTGAAGAGGACCCGCTGGAATCTGCACCCGAATCAACGGCCGACGAGACTCCTGCGCCTCCCTCCTTCATCTCCGACGAGCTTGCAGAAGAACTAGCTATCTCTGCCGAGGCTGCACGTGCAAGTTTCAGCTCCAGCAGTGTCGCTGAACCCAGTTCGACTAGTTTCATTTCAGAGGAGCTCGCTGAGGAACTCAGCGTTTCCGCGGAAGCCGCACAAGCGAGTGCCACCAGCGTCCCATCTCCCGCGCCGGAAGATACTCCTGAAAGCGAGGACGATATTGACGCCTTCCTGCTCGCCCTCGGTCTCACCAGCACCACTTCTTCTACTTTGCAAGCAGAACCTACTGATGTCCCGCCTCTCCCTGATACCGAATCTGTGAAGGAGCGCATCGCCAAGAAGCGAGCCAATCTCAAGGAGCGCCATGAGAAGCACACGCAGGATATCAACGACCTTGCTGATGACTTGTTCCCCAAGCTGAGGATGAGCTTGATGCAGATCCGGAGTCGCGCGGCGGCTGTGATGTTTGGACAGGCGCGCGAGGAGGAGCCGTGGGACTTTGTCTACACTGCTGATGGCAGGAAGATGCATATCGCGAAGGAGGCTGGTCCGGACGGTGTCAAGGCTGAGTGTGACGGACTTGTTGGAGGGCTGCAGGGATATCTTGAACGGGAGGCGCAGGCGATCAAGAGGTTGACTTCGGAGGGCGAGGAGAGGGAGAAGGAGTTGGAGGCGAAGAGGGAGCGGTTTGAGACTGTTCTTGGGAGAGTGGAGGAGAAGTGGCGTGCGATAACGAATGATGCTCAGGCGCGGGTTGTGCAGTGGGTTCGTGGCGTTCGGGAGGAGGAGTTCAAGGAGGTATGAGTGTCTCGCGATTTCGTCTGCTCTTGAGGCTCATATTTCGGTAGTGCTTGTCGGCTTCCGGACAGGTCAAGGCCCGTGCGGAACGTGCGCAGGCTGATTTGGGTCTGGACTATGCATGGCTGGAGGATGTCACGTACTATGACTGGCAGGAGTACCACATGTTGATGGGTATCTACGAGGACTTCCGCGACCAGGTATTTGGACTGATCTCCATTTGCAATCTGATTCTCATCATCGTCGGTTGTAGGTCAAGGAACTCCAAGAGAACACGCATCCCCGACCAGTCGGCGATCCATTGAATATGGCTCTGCCTCGTCTTGAGGAAGATATGAAAGGCGAGGTTGGCGAATGCCACCGGCAAATTCGTGTTCTTAAGAAAAAGGCGGATAACATCTTTTCGGAAAAGAATGTGCCGTTTGACGAAGGCAAGAAGTGGGAGCGCAAGGTTACGAGGATAGGCAAGGAGTTTGAGGAGAAGGAGAAGGACACGGATAAACTTGAGGGGTTGCTGAATGAGAAGGAGAAGGAGAAGGAGCGTGATGTGCCGCTCAAGGCGGACGCGGACGCGTTCATTGGGCGTGGGAAGGAGGAGGTGGAGAGTGTTCTGGCTGATATTCCTTTGGAGGAGCCTAGGGTTAGTATACTTCCGGTTTTGGATGATGAGGAGTTGGAAACTCCGGAGGTGATGGATTCTCAGCCGTTTGTGGGGCGGGGCAAGGTGGAGGTGGAGGAGGCGCTAGGGAGGGAAGCGAGGATGAGAGAAGAGTTATGATAGGCTTGGCTGTTAATTATCAGCTGGTCTTTGTCCGGTTCGACTCCGAGATGTACTACAGTGTTATATGTACATATATCTGGTTCATCGCACACACTCGTTATTTTTTCTAGTTTCGCTCTCGTCTCGTTTGTGCATAGCTACATAATTTATTCTCTACGTATATTCTTCCTTGTTCTGACAACACCATTTCACGTATCTTCAGACTCTACTCAATGCTGTTACCGGATCGCTAGCTTCTGGGCTTTCCGATTACTTTGTTGGACGTGGCGTGATACACCTCCGATGTGACCGAAGGTGTGCAAAGTGGCGTAAGCCTTGGGTTAGATTTGGGATCGGCCTCGGCGGCAAAATGCTCAGGTGAGTCGCGCATCAGCCGAAGATGGGCATTTAGTTTCAGCTGTATGACTGGGGGTTTTTGAGAGCGTACGTAGAGATTGGGAAAACTAAATTTAGATACAATTACGAACACCCATCCATAGTATCACATCCATACTAGGTTAATTGACGAGATATAGCCGCGCGTACCCCTACCACCACCGTAAGTTACAACAATAAGAAACACCATTAGGGTAGGTCAAAATTGAATGTAGCAGTTGCTACAGCCTTGCTACACGAAAGTTGCTACAATTGTTGTGACAGTCTTCGTTTGGCCGGCATCGTCGGAGTTCAAAGCAGTGGCTGGCACAAATCCCGTCCTTCTGCTTGCCAGTTATTTCACTACTCGCTGATTTCTGTTTGGGCGGACATGGCCCCGAGGGGTGGCATCTCTTACAAACTTAGAATTGCAGCAGATCCGGAGGTTGACCCATATAAGCCATTCTGGTCAAAAATGTGCCAAATGTATTTGAATCTCCGACACTGCCGGACGCTATCCCGAAATTGTAGCAACTGCTGTAGTAACTGCGTGTAGCAGCGCTGTAGCAACTGCTACGTTCAATTTTGACATACCCTATTGTGAAGACGACTTGCCCTGAAAACCGAGATTTAGCTAACAACAAAAATCCAAAGAAAGGACGTACTACTTGTGGTCCTGATGCCACATTGCTTCGGCTTTCTTCATGTCAGCGAGGAGGTCTGCTCCAGTACGATATTGTGCGTGAAAGCATTTGTTGAGAATGGAGCCAAAGTACTTATTGAACTCATCATCAACCGTGTCGAACTCCTTGCGTACATGCTTATTGTACGCCGTGGCCTCTTCATCCATCTCTGGCAAGAGATCGGCCCTCCAGGGAAACCGATTCATCAAAAGGGCATAAAGGATGATGCCAAACCCAAATATGTCAGGATATGTGGGCTTTAATCCCAGATATCCTCTTGGCCAAGCAAAATTGGGAGGGGGGGAGGTCGTGAACGTATGCAGATAAGTCGGGTTGACAACAGAGAAGGCGAAATCGGCAAGGACGACGTGAAGATCCTCTGTGACCAGGATGTTACGGAAGTGGGCATCCGCCCAGGTGATCGACTTCGAGTGAAGGTGAGCGAGTCCTTCTGCGATTTCGACTGCCCATTGGATGCGGCGGGTCAATGGAGGGCTCTTCTCTATGAGATATGTCCACAAGTCGCCGAGGGGATGATACTGGAGGCTGAGATAATCGTCGTAGTCTGCGAGCCCGAGGAATGCTAGGATTCGGGGATGAGGGGTGATTGCTTTGTAGACTTCTAACTCGCGTGGCGATACAGGCTTGAGCCACGTACCTAGCCGCAGAGTTACTCAGCAAGTGATTCCACATTATTCTAAATACAAAAGGACTGACCAGTGTGTGGATCGAGGAACCCAGGGTCAAGATCAGGAAAGTGATCCTCGACTTGGGAGTCCATTGACTCAATCGCGAGCTTCCAGGCAGCCAAATCCTCGGACAAGTACTGGGGATCCGACATGGAGGTTGCGGATGAAGAGACTCGGATCAAGACCTAGCCTTGTGTGTTGTGTGTTGATCGTATCAAGAAGCTTACTCACAGGCTTACGCTTGGTTTAAGCCTCCCCGACGACGAGGAAGATGTCAGTAACACTCGTAACATCTTTGATATCCCAGTCTCGGCATAGAGCAACAGAGGCTTAGTCCTGCAGAGGGAGAAATGAAGAGGACAGACTCGAATACGAGGAAGCCGTTCAGTTTCCGAGCGTGGCAGCTTTCAGATCATTAGCGTCTGTACTATCAGTTCAGCCTCTTAGCAATCGAGATATCAATGTATACAATATTATCGAACTACAGACGCGCTCACCATGGACAATGCCGCGGAGTGCGGACAAGCTATGTAGTAAGTATTCGGTCGTTGAAAGAGGCGACGCTGCTATCAGGACAAGACTGGCTAATAGGCCCATACGACAATTATAATTCTTCATGGGCCACGATCCTTGTGAAAGGGAAACAACGAGTCGAACGAACTATTCATATTCTAAATTCAATTCTTCAGATGTGGGGGTAGAGTTCAATTCTCAAATTGGTACCCACCAGTGGCTGCAAACTCGAGAACTGTACATGGACCCGTCAGCTGAGGATCGTCCCAGAGGTGCGCAAGATCCACTGCTTACCTGAACCTGCTGCACGACAATACCCCGCTCATACCGATAACGTCCACGTGTCCTCTCACTGTCGACATATTACGGGGTGTAAGAAGGTTTTTAGAACTTACTTCATCTGACGTTGCAATTCCTTTAAAGACAGAGAGGGCGTCTCATTCTCCATTGCATCCAAGAATGCCTAATATCACAGTCAGTGTTTTCCTCAGCACTCAGAGAACAAACAACAACGTGTGCGCCCACCTGAGTCATCAACCCACCCTCACCTCTCTGGCGCGCCTGCTGCGAGTCCTTGCACGCTGATATACATAGCTACAAAGTTGCCACTCACTGATTACTATCACGTCCCAACCATAACTCATAGGACTTACCACGAAGCCGGGTTCCTTACGCCAACCCCATCTCGAACACAACCCATCACATGTTACAATCCTCTGAACCTGCGATAAAGGTGGCGCTACCAACGCATGCAGTACGTTCAATGTCGCAACGCCGAGAGTACTGTTCATTGCATTTTCGAGAGTCTTCTGTATGGCCTTCGTAAATGGAGAGGGCCATGCAAGACGCTCCTGACGCTCCAGTACTACAAAGTGAATCAAGCCTCGGGAGAACAAGATATACATTTAACGCACCATATCGACAAAGACGGCGCCAATAATTCGCTGCTGAACCCAGAACGCGGTTACAACGATGGTGCGGTAGATCTGTCAAACATGAGCGAGCGCTTTCCAGATGAAATGATAGATACGTACCCAGCATGGTTGCACTGTGGCAGCAGTCGAACAAGGCCTGCACAGCTACGATCAATGATGTCTGCAATTCACGATGACCCGGATTACTCACGAGGAGCCTCGCTCCCTTCAAATGCCGTATTTTGTCAACAATGACCTTCTTGAGATGATCATCCAATATCAACTTTTCCTTTACGAATTGTCCGTCGTCATCAAAAGCATCCATCGGCGCGAGGGCTGCTCCGAACTGAGTGCTGACGGACGCGATAATAGTAGCAAGGGAGGTATGACATACCCTCATTCTGGCCGTCCTCTTCCTCAAGATCGTCTTCCGCGTCGTCTTGAACTCCATGCCCCGCATCTACAAATCATCAGCGACTGTGGCATGGCAAAACAGATAAAAATGGCTTACATGCCAAAACATAGAATCCATTCTCCTTGAAGCTGCTGGCTAATTTCTCTAACTCGCGGTGCTTCGAAGAAAATTAGATACCGGAGACGATTAGAGATGGCCCGTACTATGTTTGCCTTCGTCGGTACCATCGCTAGGTCCGGATTCTCACACGCCACCTCGACGAGCATCGTAATGTTTTTGAATCCAAACTTGTCTGCTGGCAACACTCAGCACCTTCTCCCGTCAAGTTGAAAGGAGGCAGACGAACGAATAAGCACGTCCTTGGTCCGCTCCGCATCCTTGGCCGTTTGTGCCAGTCTAGCCGGGCGGACTTTCGCTCGCGAGTGGTTCAGGTAGGCTGCACTGATAAGCAACGCTCGTCTGTCGACTTCTGGTTCAGTCGAAGCGGATTGACCGAGCGCCGGAGATTGCATGGTGACTCCGCCAAGATTACAAGGAGAAACTGGGGAAGGTGCACATTTAAAGAAGCGCTATGAAGCATAGCCTCTAGCTGTTAGCCGTCACGAGCACTTGTCGGGGGCGGCCGTGGTAAAGAAACAGACAGAAAGGTGTTTGGGACGAGATTAGACACACTCCGAGTTTTTGGTATGATCCAGAACAGCAAGGCATGTGGAAAGTTCTGATGAGAAAGTACACAGCGTTCGCTTTAGCGCGCGCGTAAGGTGCATCTGAGATGGTACCTCTCGGTCGTAGAATTCCTCCACGTACATTTCTAATGAGTTCTGGGCGCGTAATGTTAGCCACTGCTATGATAGGACACGAAGCACAATACTGAGGGACAAGCCAGCTGTAATACGGCAAGCGGGCTGATATCGTCGTGAAACAGATGCATACTGATTGATAGCATTGTGACTGGGAGTAAAGCGGATACATCGAACGCGTCCACTCCTGTTGCGAGTCATAGACACGAAGGAAGGCAAGAGAAAGGCTTATCGTTTCCTTGCGTCTAGCAAGGACTCCACCACCCTATAGAAAAAGGAAAGGCGAGATGCCATAAGACATTCGGACCGGAAATCTAATTACAAAGAGGCCTGTTGACGTTCGGCAACCAAGAAGCCGAAAAAGTGAGACGTCTCAGTCTATCCAGAGTCTATCCGCCTCATCAACTTCGGTAAACACCGAAAGCGGAAACGATGCGAGCGAGCGATGGCGGCGAAGCGAAGCGAGGCGGCCATCGCTCGGCGAGCATCGTTGTAGCTTTCGTTACAATCCATGTTCAGTCTCTAGTCCTCACTTTGTGTTTCCTCTCTTTCCAACATCTTTCCAACAACCGTCGACATGTATGCAGGAGCAGTATGGGTTGTCATATTGCCTCACTTCAGTTTAACAGCCTAGCTGTATGTTAAGAAGGTCTCTGTACGTATACGTTGTTGGGCTTTTAGTAGTAAATTTTCACGTTAAGGTGCTTGACTGAACGGCGAGCGCGAACACTGTTGAGACGCGTTCACTAAAACCAAGCGGAAACGATGCGAGCGGGCGACGGCGGCGCAGCCGCCGTCGGCCGCGAGCATTGTTGTAGCTTAGGAACAATGACAAAAGATATGCACTGGGACGATGGTGCGCGATGGAAACAGGGAGCGTTCAGGACATTCCGGCCGATGGTATCACCAGGCCTAAGCCTCAAGCCCAGTGAAAAGTCTGTATGGGCAGGTCGAGGGAGATCGGGGCTAAGCAACGTCCTACCATCCCTGATCGAGGTTGGTCGGGGCTGCTCAAGGAAGGAAGGATCTTCACCGTTGTCCGTCGATGTGCCCAGATAAATTCTTTGATATTCTCCCACCGGAATGATTCTTTCATGAACTTGTTCCCGTTCCTCTGCATTCTCGTAGGTTGGCGCCCTTGCCACGTGATGTTGCAACTACTTTCGGAAACCAAAGTCGGAAACGCACTTCTTCCTTCTCTCCTACCACCACTTCCCGTACTTATTTTTCTCAAGTCCCAACTTGTCGACTCGAAGGTGTGTTTCCGCCACCTCTCCCTTGTCTTGACCAGACTAATTGGGTGTGATGTCGCAACAGTATAGACTCAACGTTCTGTGATTTGTCTCGCCGTCGCTGCCATCCACGGTTAATGTCGTTCACTTCGCATCCGACTCTCTTGGAACCGTCTCAGGTGTGTTCTAAGTCATATTCCTTCCTTCTGTCTCTTACTATCATTCTGTCAGCATCGTGCAGACCGGCCGCAACATCTGCAATTATCCAAAGCGAGAAAGACACCACTACGTACCCAGTGCTCGAGTCATGAGAAGTTTTGGGCGGAACAGATACTTCTTGCGTATTACTAGCTTGTAGTTACCATATACTCATGCCTGCTGTTGCATATGCATAGTGATAATATACATTTTCTACACTGTTTCACCATTTGCGAGCGTGAACCGGATGCCCCGCAACCGAGAAGCAGAACCAATGTGCGCCGTGATTCCTATCATATATTGATGCGCAGAGGATCGAGGACAGACGATATGCCCAGATATGCAACGATTGTTCATCAAATATCTGCGCTCAGGTCGACGCCTATCGGGGCTCATCAGGGAACACTGATTTCCCTCGATCTGCCCCGACCTGCCCAGATGGACTTTTCACTGGGCCTCACCTACCTCACTGCCAAACCATACGCAAGGATATGCCCACCAAGGGCCGCTAGTATGCCAAACACCCCGGACGTTCGGACCGTCGCACGTGGAAGCGGAACAAAAGCGGGATCTACTCCTTGACACCGATTTCGCTCCTCCAGACCTTCGCGCCGTACCGCCACCTACCGCCTCCCACCTGCGGAACTAAAGCAAAGTAGAGGTGTCGAAATTGTATGCCATTTTATCAGAATCACCTTTGGTTTGTTGGTGCTAATAGTCTTCTCAGTATTCCACGTTTTTCTTCGCTGAAGGGGCAGCAAAGCGTTCTCCAGGATATGCCTACCGTGGAGTTGTTCGTCATTTACGATCGTCGGGATAGTGAGACAACGCGATCGTAAATGACGAAGTATCAAGGGGGGCGCGTTTGAATACTCAATGCGCATTTTCAGCAGATATGGATGGGAAAGCGAATCGAAGGCGATTCAAACGCGACGCGTCTGGGTATAAAGCCGCGCCAGGTTCGACACTAGATTCTCCATCCCAGCTCGTATTCTTCATAGACACCTCTCAACTTCAGCTACAACATGAGCACACCTCCCTCTCTCAAATCGAAGGCGTCGACCATTGTTGGAACGCCCTCCCTCAAATCAAAGGCGTCGACCATCGTCGAGACGCCCTCTCTTAAACCGGAGACCAGCGACATTCTCGAAAAGTTGCCCTGGGATGGCTATCTCGAGGAGGACATCCCGGAAAAGACGCAGGGAAAGGTCATGCGAGACCTCCGTCACCTCGTCTTTACCATTTACCACAGACTCTTCGGGGTTGTTTTTATCAGCAACCTGGCGCTTTTGATCGCTCTGTTGGTGTATGGCGTTAATTCCCAAAGACTGGGATTGATCGCGGTGGCCAACATCTTTGTCGCCATTCTTATGCGACAGGATTATGTCGTGAACGCGTTCTTCTTCGTCTTCACCTCTGTTCCCCCTTCGTGAGTCTTACTAGTGATGCATGTTACATTTGTCTAACCCGCGCGTTTCCAGATGGCCACTCTGGTTCCGTTTGCTGATGGCAAGAGTCTATCATCTCGGCGGCATCCATTCAGGCGCCGCGGTTTCTGCAACGCTATGGCTCGCTGTTCTGGCTGGACAGGGAACTAAGGAACTAGCACGAAGCAGTGGAGACCGGGTGTGTTCAACAGCGACTGTCATTTACTCTCAAAGTTTCTCATATCGTCATGTTACAGATATCCGTCGCCACGGTAGAAATCACTTGGATCATCCTCATGTTCCTAGTAGGAATCGTCGTCTTCGCTGTCCCCAGTCTCCGGTCGAAAAGCCACGATACCTTCGAACGTGTTCACAGGTTCATGGGCTGGACCGCCACCGCCCTTGTATGGGCTCAGGTTATTTCGCTCACCAACGACTGGAAGGGCGACGCGTCTTTGGGACATGCACTTGTCCACTCTGCGCCGATGTGGCTTATGGTCATCATCACCTGTCAGTGCGCTTCACGCTCTTATGTACATGCCAACTAACCTACTTCAGGTTCACTCATACTGCCATGGGCTCGTCTGCGGAAAGTCCCCGTTCGCGCGGTGGTTCTGTCTGATCACGCTGTTCGCCTGTTTGTCAACTACAAAGGTAAGTTGCTACATCCTACTGTCCTGCAGGACTGTACTCACATATGTTCTAGTGTTCGGATTCCACCCACGTCCGGTGCCTGGGTCGTTCAGTCGCGTCTCGCTTGACCCTCTCAACGAATGGCACGCATTCGCCAATGTGCCGGTCCCAGGGACTGATGAATTCTCCCTCGTCGTCTCTCAGGCCGGGGACTGGACCACACAGCTCATTCGCAACCCGCCGAAAGAGATTTACTTCAGAGGCACCCCTGTCGCAGGTGTTCTGCGAGTCAACATCATGTTCCGTCGCGTCGTTTTCGTTGCGACAGGAAGCGGGATTGGACCTATCGCGCCTTGTCTCTTCGAAAAGCGTCAACCTGCTCGTCTGCTATGGACTGGCGCGAACATTCTCAAAACATTCGGAGATGATCTTGTCAATTCCGTGAAGGAAGCCGACCCCGATGCGTGCATCTACGGTGAACATGATTATATTTCACATTATCGACTGTTTTCTGATACATGTGGCTCTGCAGATACGCGCGTCCATGGTCGTCCTGACATGGTCAAACTTACCTACAAGATGGTCAAGGATTTCGACGCTGAAGCCGTTGTCATCATCTCCAACGAACCCTTGACGAAGAAAGTCGTGTACGGTATGATGAGCCGAGGCATTCCCGCGTTTGGCGCGATTTGGGATTCATAGCTCATGGGCGTATTCTCTCGACCTTTCAATTATAATTATAATGGACATAGATCTTACTTATTTTGACATAGATACCCATATATCCTAACGCTATACACCATATAATCAAATGTAATCTAATATTCATTGTCATTCGAGTCGGTGGGCCATGCGAATTTCTCTTGCGTCGAGCGCAAGCACTTCAACTCTATACTAAGCTGACCGTAAGACTTTCGAGTGGCTCGCCGACTCGAATGAATCACTTTGTGGTCGCACTGGTACCATTTGATAGCATTTCGGTAATCCATCGGGAACTACACGAACATTCAGCTGCTGATACGCGGGGACGGATGAAATGGTTTTGAATTCGAGCTGTAGGATCGGCGAGAGTCTAGGCTCAGAGTCTTGCCGCTGCAATGCCGTTCTACGTCATCATATTCATAAGCTGTTCATAAGCTTTCCCCGAATTCCCGGGGCTACCATGAGTGCCAAAGCTGCTGTGGTTTGCGGTTTACCATCACCATGAAGAGCGAATTGGTCCCTCCAGCGTCTCATGGAACTGCTACCTTCCTTTCTCTGCCTACCGAGCTACTCGAAACCATCATTCTCTTATCAACTCTTCCTCCCCAGAATGGGCCGCGCTCTATAACAGCGATGGCTCAGACGTGCCATCTACTGCGGTCGCTCATCTACAATACTGTAGACTCGCATCTATGGAGGGAGATATTCCTAGCTGCTTTCGACGATCCTAGAGAGTTGGCGACCAGACTCGGCTTTCCCGACTATAATCCTCACGACTGGGAGACAGCATACAAAGAACGCATGGGTAAACCAGGCGTACTTGCATTGGTGTCGGCCATGTCAGACGCGCCTCCGATTCCACCTTACGAGCACACCGAAACGGATGACCTCGTTCCGCTTCCTCAGCCACAGAGGACTTCTGCATCTCAGAACTCTGTCTGGATCGACTCTGTTTTCAAGCGAGAGAGCTCCTCGTTTGAAGCACAATACAGGGCTAATCCAAGGATGCAATGGCTTTACGGCCCGCGTTACCTGGAGGAAAACTCGCGTCGCCTGGCGAAAGTCATCGTATACGACATGCGATACTTGTCCCCGAACAGATGCTGGGGTCCGTTCATGCCCTTAGAGGAAGAGGAAGAGATTATTCCGAATCCTGCTGCTGCTCTCGAGATATACGGCATCCGCCTGCAGTCTTCTGACTTGGACGGTCTCGACGATCCTGACTACGTCGCCTCTGATACTGAGAGCAACACTGATGTTCAAAGTGATGACAATGAAGACGGTTCAGTCATCCTTCCCGCAAACACCAGTATACATCCATTACTCTTACTCCACCATCTTCAGCCCGGACCGGCAGGTCCCACAGACCCTGTATATCCCACTTTCCCGCACAATATAGTCCCGGACTATAAGTGGTTAGCCGCTGCACGATTGCTCATCGAAGAGAATATGAACGAGCGCGCGTTCGTTGTATTTACAGAGCCCGAGGATGAGAGGCGGTTTTTAACAGAGCTCAAAGCACTTCGAGGCCTTGAAGTGCTGCGTATGGGTGGAGCTCCTGGATACTGGGAGGCGGCAACTAAATGGAATGGCGTCACCGGAGAGGGTAATAAAGGGAAAGAGAAAGATGAGGGATGGGATTGGGCAGGCGTTGAAGGAGAGTATAGGTATGACCTCTCTGTTACTCAAAAGCCACACGTTCCTGACTTGTTGATTAGACGAATAGTGTGTTGGATGGATTACCGACAGCTGCTTCGTAGGTTGCTTTTAGTTTATTATTACAATTAGTAACTCTAACACCATATTTAGTACACAATTTGCAAGGCCCTGCGGCCGCTTCTCCCACGGCAGCGCGCTACAGTCGCGAAACGATACGCGTCTTCCCCATGCATCTACATGTATCCGGATATCTTCCGCCTCCTGATGCGCCTCCCGACTTTGACAAACTGAGTCCTCAAGACCAGTTGGTGTATATCCTGCCTGTCATTGAGGTGGAGGGCAATAGCACCGGAAGTGATATGGACGAAGCTGCCGAACGACGGATATGGGGTACGGTGAGAATGATTGGAGGCGGTATCGTTCGATGGACTCTTGTAAGTTGAGCTATGCAAATTGGTCTTGAGTTGTAGTAACCATCTCTTTTCAGACCTCGGCTGAGCCGGATACTGATGATCCCGAATGGATCACGGAGAGTGTGCAGATGGGACACCCAGGTAGCGCTATGGGATTCATGGGTCTTTGGACTGGCGCTCTGCATCAGAAGACTGATCCTGTCGGGCCTTGTTGGGCTTGGAAGGTCAATTAATCGCATGGGCGGATAGCAAAAGAAATTTCTTTGTATCAATATTGCAACAGGTACTTTATTTAGATGTCGAGTTCGATCTTATATGATTTTTCATTCAGCTGTCATTGTGCCAGTCATCATAGTGTGAGTATCGCGAGAGATCCATGTACCGCACGGCTTGCTTCTCGGAGCAGGCGCGTGTTGGTTGTCCAGTCACGGATGCTGGTTTCTATGGCAGGACCAGTGTTCAAAACCCGCCGTTGTCCTGAGGCGCGAGGCTGCCTTAGGCACCCGAAACGTCGACGGCTTCGGTGCCCTGCAACGTGTGACAGGACACACACGTGGTGCAGGACCGGGCGGTTGAACCAGCAATCGCTTGGATGCCATTCTTCTTCTTCTTCATCTTTGCATCATCTTCATCCAATGAAACCAACACCTGTCCTGACGCTCAAAACACTCTGCATATTCACGGCCGTCAAGCCTGTGCGACATATAATCAACATGTGAACGTCGGTGACGATGGAAACTCACTCGAACGATCCGTTCTGGGTGATCCTCGTTCCGGAGTCCGTGAAAACGTTGTTACGTTCCAGCGCGAAGCCGTCTTCATCAGAATACAGGTCGCGATGGCCAGCGTGACGTTGGAGAAAATGTTGCTTTCGACGAGGACCTGGTCGCCCATGCGGCTATTGATGTCGAAAGTGGGGATGTTGGTAGGCGAGATTGACATTGTTCCAGCTAACGAAGAGTTGTAACACGAAGGTTTCCTATCGTCAAATGAATAAACTTACAGGTTGTGATGATAGGTCACGCGAAGATGGCCCGGGTCTTCGTCTGCGTTATTGTCGCTGTGGCCTACGACCGATCCTTGCGTGATTGTGGCGTGAGAGGCGATTCAGGTCCCGCTAGTGAACGTACTTTTCAGACAGTGACAAAGTCCGAAGCGTACGTGATATCTATTCCAAGCGAGAAACAATGGTAGGTGAGCCCTATATTCAAAAATGTGTACCAACGTTAACAAGTCCTTCAGCGAGTTTCCTTTGTTAGGTCATTGCTTTTAGAGTCCTTTGTCCATGCCCACTCGGATTAAACACAGAGAGTCCTGAGGCCACGAAGTAGACCATAAGGCTGCTCAGCGGAGAAAGAACTACCTGTAGGCCATTACTTCGTCGTTAGGTTGTAAATGACTCTGCTAAGGCGAGTGTCTTTAGTTCGGCGGCCCTTCTGAGGCCCCGCCACGCTGCCGAGAGCCCACGTTTTTTCTCCCAAACGAACTTATTATAGGGTCACATGTATAAGCCAGGCGCACTTCGCATGGAATCAATATGGAGTGAAAAAATCCGATACACTCTTGGATGAGCAGTGTTCCTAACGTTTTGACGTCTTCTTCGCGAACCCCGTTCGCAAATGCAGGACCGGAGACCTTTCGGCGCAAATTCTGACAGGAAATGTCATTGGAGATCAATTCAAGTTGTGGTGGAATATCTTGTGGAATATAAGCTTGCGTCAAGAACTCTTCGGAGGTTATCTATCTACTTATCCGATGACGCCAACACCAGCACTAGCAGACAAGATACTCGCAATGCTCGAGGTGCTATCAAGCCTACAAACACAACATTAGCCTTCGAACTCTAGAGGCAATAAATGAAACCCATACTGGTAAGAATACGGCACGCTCGTCAGAATTCCAGTCTGCGTGATCAAAGTGGTCGAGTTGGTGAACACGTTGTTCCGCTCCACGACGAAGCCATCGACCTTGGAGTCGAGCTGGGTCACGATGGCGAGGTTGACGTTGGTAAATGTGTTGCTTTCGACGAGCATCTGCGCACCCATGCGGCTGTGCACGCCAGAGGTGGGGATGTTCGTGTAGACGCTGTTGTACACGTGGACCGTGCCAAAGCGGACCGAGGGCGTTCTCGAGTTGACGTTGTTCCAGCTATGATTCAAGTGTGATGAGAATCTGGGCGAAGGCAAGGAAATAAGACTGACAGGTTGTGGTGGAAGGTTATGTGGAGGAAACCTGTGTCTTCGGCTGCGTTGTTGTCACTGTGACCAAGAAGGGAGCCCTGTATTTCAAGTGTAAGAAAAGGTTGGTGCTGGAGTAAAAGTACGAACCTTCCAATGATCGGTGAAGACGTTCCAAGATACGGTGATGAAATCGGAAGCGTGCTTAATGTCTGTCACAGAGTTAGAAATTCGCATGTTGGGGCTGCCAATTCCGTACCAAGAAGACCTGAAGGTCACAAGTCAGTCTCAATAGAGGTGTCATGTATGAGAATGCTAACCATCATAAAAGTCTTTGTCGCCAACTATACCGTCGTTAGAAAACTCGTTGTGATCTAATTATCTTTCAGCATCCTTCAACTTGCACGTCTCCGGATTACTTACCAATCCAAACATTAGTCGACTCGTCTATTGAAATGAGGTCGTCCCCTTCGGACGCCTGATGGAAGATCAAGTTGCGAATGATAACATTGCTCGTCCTCCGGACTCTAAAGCCTCCGCCAGTGATCCTTCTGATTAGCGCGTTAGTATGTACTTTTCGTCAACAGGAAATTGATGCAGGAAACCTACCCACTGGACCCGACTCCAAGAACTGTTTTGTCGGCTTCGATGTCAAGGACGCCGCAGCCACTGATGGTGGAAGCTATCTTGACAACAGCAGGGCCTTCGGCGCCGATGGCGCTTTCAAGTGCAGCACAGGTTGAGACTGTGACTGGAGTAGCATTACCCCCGCCTGCATATGAGGTTAACGGTATTCATATAATGAACGAGGCCAGGGGAGTACCAGTTGTACCCGTGCCGTAACCCGTAAGAAGGTTGACAGGTGCTTGTGCAGAGACAAGAATAGCAAGGCTCAGAAAGGCGAACAATGATTTCATGATCGAGATAGTGGTCTGTGTCGTTCACTGAGCAGACAGAGGTCCGCTTTTTGGTCTTATAAACCAATGGTCGGATAAAACATGGAAAAGATAGTTGACTAGAGCAGAGAAAAACCAGCCAAGCCAAGGTGTCTTCAGGCGCAATTATCCCAGAGCTATTGGATCCATTGTGTCCGCCGGGCCGCGAGAGGCCACCGAGAGCAATTCAAAAGATATCGGCTGGCCAGTAAGCTAGATCACAAGTCGTCCTATCCCGTTATCATGCTAGGACCAAGTAGATGAAATGCGGGACGAGATGGGTCACTGGAGCAAGGATAGGCACATTCGCCACGCCGGTGTTTGTGTTATACAGAAGCAATAGCGCGTGGTACTCGCGTGGCGGTCGCATGGTTCGAAATAGACTCCGCTGAGGAAAGCACGCCTCGTCTGAGGAAACGTGGCGTGCTTTCTTCTGGCCATATATTGGGAGAGACACTTGGATTTTGATATCTAGCATGAACGAAGTACTGACACATGAAGACAACTCCAGGAAAATTATTTACTGAAGCTTTTGCCAGTATTCGACATAAAGCCGTGGGGAGACGGAGCCGCTATTGTGTACGTAAAGATCTGCTGAGGCCTAGGGAGTATAGTCAAGCATGATTACACGTTCATTGTTCATGGGACCTGTGCATGAAATCAGAACATTAGGCTACGCAGGGAAAGCGGTCTCACTTTCGCCTGGGATCCGACAATATTCCTCTAAAATGACTTTAGTAGACACGCGGTGCATATGCCGTGCTCCACGGGAGAGCAGCGCGGAGTGCAGAATATTTTCACCAGATTTATACCGTGTCGCTCTCGTAGCATCGTAAGGTACTTTTGCGAGATGAATTTTGCATGGTGGAAGAGGGTGGAAGTTAAAGTTTGTGAAGCCATTTAATTGCCGACGGCAGGAGGACCCCGGATAATACACTAAGATGATTGATCTCAAATCCGGACACGAAGCGCAGATTTTGGCTCACAAGCGTGATCTGGAGTCCGGACATGGGCCTCTTTGGTGGCCGGACACCCAGATTCAATGTACGGACACGGCCTGCAGCAGCTGGAGATTCCTGAGCCAAAAATCCGGACATGACTGATTGAGGACGTGCCACAAATGCCGCTACATGGCCGTGGTGTAATGGTTAAAGCCCAGCGCGATGAAGATTTCGACTTTGGCTGACGCGAAAGCGTTCTAGCGTTCGATTCCAAGCGGTTGAACGCGGGAGGACGCGGTTTTTGGCACGTGCAGATCCCGCCGCCTAGGAAGCCCGATCCGGAAATCCGGACATGCAACGCTTCCGAGCACGGAAGCTTGAGGTAAAATCCGGACATGGCGCCAAAGGGCTGTCCGGACATGGCTGGCCAAATTTGTGAAATTTGGGATCAATCATCCTAGTGTATTATCCAGGGTCCTACGGCAGGGTCAAGTTCAATGCTCCGCTGAGTCATGGACACATTCAACCTGCCTTTCACCAAGCTCGATATCATGAAAGGCCATGCTTCATTGTTGTCGGGTACAGCGCGCAGGGGTTTCATCCCTTTCATTGTCAACCACTGTGCTTTCACCAAGCTTTGCCTTTCACCCACATGGCTCCCACGCCCTTTCATGCAGCCATGACCCTAACAAAACGCGCCCACCCGCGCCTGCATCCAGTCCTCATCCCCACCAATGTCCTTTCCCATGACCTTCGTCCCGCTCTTTTCCGCTGCCCACCTCCGGCGACGCGACTTATACTTTCGACAAGAGGAGGAGTCCGGGAACAATCCGGGGCCTCGTGATGATCCAGCGACTACTTATAGACTCTCGCATCATACTACCCTTCTTTCTCCCAACGACAACGACAACCAACTCAACACCAATCAGAGAAAGACACGCAAACGCAGAAAAATGAGTGTTAAACCACCCACTTGGATATCAATGTGGTTCCTGTTGACAGCCCCAGTGCGTGTACCTCCGCGACAGGCTGCTTGGACTGACCCTTTTCGCAATGTAGGTGATTATCTGGGACGCGGGATATTGCTTTATGAGGTGTGTCCCCTCTTTCGCTCTCCCCATTGATATTCATGGTATCCTCAGGCCACGCTCCTTCGAAGGCGGAGACCTCCACTGGATATGGGCGCCTTATTCCATCTATCAGAACGTGCGTACACAGCTCATCATCCATTCCCACCGACCAACGAGCTCCTAATTTCTGCAGGTCGACCTGGTGTACGGTGTACGCGCCTGGGAAGAAAAGGACGGCTTTGCCAACGCACAATGTCTGTCCATCTCATCAATCATCACGCGATTGATACTCATCCCACGTCTTACAGCTTTGATGAACATCGTCGAAACCGTCCTGAATCTCCTCTACCTCTACCTCGCTCATGTCACTCAATGGCCCGCCGCCCCGCTCATTGGCTTCACTTCAATTTGCTTAACGCTTGCCAAGACGATACTCTACTGGCTTCAAGAGTATTACTGTGGCTACTGCAAGGTGGGCCACAATACCGTTCGGGATCTCATTCAATTCTGGATTATTCCTAATGGGTATGTCTCCTCTCACGCTGTCAGGACTTTGGCATTGATGGGCATCGGCAGAATTTGGATCGTGGTCCCGTCGCTCATCGTGTGGAAGATGGGTCAGGATTTGTGTCGACGATTGGTGGTTGCGGAGACAAAAATAAAGAAGACCTAAATGTTGAACGCCACATCAATGCCATCTACTCATTCAACCGACTTTAGCTCAGTTGGAAGAGCGTCAGACTGTAATGGTTACCCTGTCATCTGAATGTCGCCTGTTCGAACCAGGCAAGTCGGATAGCAATGAAAACGCGGTGATTATTTTTGTGGACACCTGCCAGGCTTGCCAGCCGAAGCAGTGACAAGCTTAGGGTGGCGCAGTAAACCTCCCGGGGGTGTTAGTAACGGTATCAATACCGGGCCCCCGGGAGGCGACAGTTTTGAAACCGTTAGTAACGGTTTCGATACCGGCACGTGTTCTGGACACGTGATGTGGCGCAAGCGGCGCGCCGCCCTGGTCCCGCCTCTGTCCCGCTACTCCCTGCTTGTTCTCAACGCCGCGCCGCTGTCACGTGAAAAATCACGTGCCGGTATCGAAACCTACCTGCCGACCCCGGGGGGTTTCGATACCGTATTGATACCGTTACTAACCACAGTAAACTCAAGGTGTATCGAAACCTTAGGTTTACTGCACCACCCTAGACAAGCTACTCTAAGTCAATATATTGATATGACATCTGGAACTCCTTAGTTCATCGCATCGTATCCCGGAGAAAAGTTCTCATCTGCGCAGATAAGAGTTGTAACTTGATAGGGCATGGGGAACAACTTTTCTTCAAGGCATATAATACATTGGAAACTATCAACAAAGCTACAAAAGCAATTTTTGAAGATGAATGCATGCTTGACGTCTTCCTCGCCAATGGAAAATAGGTTGCAATACCGCGTTTGCTGAGTCAGTTAATCGGGAAACTCGCTGTAAGACTGAACGTTATAGAGCAGGTTGTTGATAATGTAGCGCATGGGGAGGATCTGGATATCACTGCAGTCAAATTGATCGGAAAACTCGCTGTGGTAAA
>QLPD01000609.1:2663-31064 GCA_003314085.1 Hymenopellis raphanipes
AGGACACCTGCGTTATCTTTTAACAGATGTGCCGCCCCAGCCAAACTCCCCACCTGACAATGTCTTCAACCCGGATCGGCCTGTAAAAGACCTTGAAGCCAAAAAGTGGGATATTAATCCCAGCTCCGCCTCATTGAATAAGTAAAAAGACGATAAAGGTAGTGGTATTTCAACGGCGCCGAAGCTTCCACTTATTCTATACCCTCTATGTCTTTTCACAATGTCAAACTAGAGTCAAGCTCAACAGGGTCTTCTTTCCCCGCTGATTCTGCCAAGCTCGTTCCCTTGGCTGTGGTTTCGCTAGATAGTAGATAGGGACAGTGGAAATCTCGTTAATCCATTCATGCGCGTCACTAATTAGATGACGAGGCATTTGGCTACCTTAAGAGAGTCATAGTTACTCCCGCCGTTTACCCGCGCTTGGTTGAATTTCTTCACTTTGACATTCAGAGCACTGGGCAAAAATCACATTGCGTCAACACCACTTTCTGGCCATCGCAATGCTATGTTTTAATTAGACAGTCAGATTCCCCTTGTCCATACCAGTTCTAAGTTGGTTGTTAAGCGTATGCCAGACGCCCCGAAGGGCAGCCAAGGTCGTCCACAACCAGGTCCTAACCGGATCCGCCCAAAGATCGCCCCTCAAACAGTTCCAGTCGAGTCCCAGAGCTTTTTACCAAGGCCCAACATACCCAACCCTTAGAGCCAATCCTTTTCCCGAAGTTACGGATCTAATTTGCTGACTTCCCTTATCTACATTGTTCTATCAACTAGAGGCTGTTCACCTTGGAGACCTGCTGCGGTTATAAGTATGACCAGATGTGAAAGTTATTCATTCCCTTGGATTTTCAAGGATTGTCAAGAACGCACCGGACACAACAGAAGTGCTGTGCTCTACCAGCCATTAAACCCTAGCTTCAGCTGGGCAGCCCGGATCCGCTTCTTCTTGGATGGAGGCAGTTCGTCATTGGAAGCATCTTCCGCTTCCGAGGCCTCCTTACGTTTCCTCTTGGGCTTAGGTGGGGAGGACTTCGACACATCTTCATTTGAAGGCGCGGAGTCTTATGCTCGACCCTTTCCTTTCGCCTTACTTCGAGGTTTTGGTGTAGGAGGAGGAGAGGGGGAAGGAGGAGGAGGAGCTAGCGTTCTGGGTGCGGTTTCGTTACCGGGACCATCAATGACCATCTTGTTGGACTTGGCTTTCCCTTTCTTCTCCTTCCGGGGCCTCTCATCCAGCTCCATGTCTGCGTCCTCTTGCTCTGGGACGTATTCTTTACACTAGTTGCAGCGTTAGCATTTTTGTTAGCTTTGATAACAAAATCTTACGCTATCGTCTACCTCATTCGGGTGGACGATGACTTGTGCCTTGAGAGCTTCATCGATCAAGGCTGCCTATTGGTCAAAGTCTTCATCTCTGACCAGATGACGGTGGTTCAAGACGTAGTTGGAGAACATCCTGCAGAAGTACTGAGCGTGTGTGCTTTCAGTGGGTGGTCGTCTGCCTTCGTCCACTCGTATGTACAGCGACTGAGGTTCGAGTATCAAGGCCGTCACCTCTGAGGCAGTCAGCTGGAAGCAACAGCACAGCCAGTCTTCATCTGACCCGTTGATGTACTGCATTCTTGTTTTCATCGGCTGGTCCCAAGGGTTAGGACTTGAGGTGCGAGAAGGAGGGCGCACGGATGGCTGGCTACCCGAAGGTCCAGCTACCAGTGGAGGAGTGGGGACGCGCTTTTTGTGCGCGGGTGCATGGTTGGAAGGGTCTACTGCTTTTCCTTTGCCTTTGTCCTTCTTGGTCTTCCTCTGCGGGGGAGGCTCGGTAGGAGTAACGTCCTCCATAGGCTGAGGGCTGGACCTAGAGCGGTTGACAGGGGAAGTGGGTTCGGGTGCAGAAGGATTCCCTTCCAGTGCCTCTTCTCCCATTGTTCCCTGGGGAGGAACCCATCCAGCAATTGAAGTTACTGCAGAGAAGAAGAGGCCGTCAATCCATTGAAGAGTGGTGGCATATTCTTCTCTTTCTTCACGATGGGTTAGAATATGCTGCACGATGGCGCCAAGAATAACGCGTCGCTCTTTCATATCTGTGTCTGCGGCGACGTGGTCTGCCATGGCAAGCGGGTCCGCTAACCAGGCTTCCGCAACTGCGTCGTCGATCTCCCAGAACCATTCCTCTGGTACGGTAGTCTCTCCGATGTAAAGGTACTCATTAGAAGATATTGCTTGAACGATCGAGGGTTGCTAAGTGAACTTGACTGGTAGGAGGGCGTCGGCTGCGGGAAGGGGACTCTCTGCATCTGCCCCTGTATATTATGTTTCTTGTTATATACCTGCATCCGATTCCATCCGGATCCGCGCTCATATATGCTTTTTGAAGGCTTACACCACGCTTCCTTTTTCTGGAAACGCCGATCGCTGAACTTCTTCAGGGTTTTTACCAAGTCCTCAGACTTCAACTTGTCCACTCGGTTCTGGTCTCTTTTTCTGTGTCCACAGCTCCATGGTTTAGTGGGTAAACTGACTTATCTCTTAATTGAACAGGTTATGAGTTCGACTCTCGCTGGAACTTTCAAAATTAATCCTTCAAGAGTCCTTTTTGCATCTGTTCTAGTCTATGTTTTGCCATACTATGTCATTTTGACTGTGTTACTAGGTTCTAAATCTCGATAGAACTCGAAAATTTCTGGTAGAATAATCGATGGATACTATTGTATCCCTCTCCTTTATTTTTCTTTACATGGTGTCCGCGCCATTTGCAGTATCATCGGATGTGTTAAACGCATCCGGTGCCAGAATTGATCTTCTGTACCGTCGGATGTGAACACGCATCCAGTCCCAGAGTTGATCTGCTCTTTTCAGACTCACTCAGTTGTGGATTCAAGTCGTTTTCCACGCTGCTGTAGCTTAGTGGTAAGCGTCTATGGAGTTCGACTCTCCTCCAGCATTTTAGTGCAACAACAAATCTTTTTGCGCTGGCACCCGAGCTGATTGGTTCACCAAACTCCTTCGGTGCTGGACTCAAACTGTTTTCCAATGCTGCTGTGGCTTAGTAGTAAGCTTTTGAGGAGTTCGATTCTCCCACAGCACCTATGTACTACGCGGAAAACCTTTTTGCGTTCGAGTCCTCCTGCAGCCGAGTTTTCAACTTAGCGTTGTCGTCTGGTCGTAGCAGTACGGCTGAGGATCCACAAAGCACTCTTTGCTACCTTGTCATATACCTTACTGACGCTTCCTTTAATAGCGTGTAGTCTATCATGAAACGATTTTCCTAAGTCAATTGGGTCTCTTCGTGAGTAGAACGGTAGCACTCTGAATCCGGCAATCTTTCCGTCCAAGAGCTCTCCGTTCAAATCACAGAGGACATAGTTACCTGCTGTAGTTCTGATAACAACTGCGTAAGGACCCATGAATCTCTCCTTGAACTTTGAGTTCAATTCGTCTTTGATTCGCGTGTTCCTCACCAGTACTAGTTCACCTGTGTTGAACTTCCAGTTAGGCATCGTGTTTTTAAACTATTCCATGAAGCACTCGGCAGCCCTTTTCTTAGCTACCGTTACCCGCTTCTTCATCTCAGCTAGGTCCAATGCGTGTTTAGCTATCAAACGCGCCCTGTACGCCACAAGATCTGAGCGTAATACAATTTTGTCTGGTACATCGACTAACCATGTCACTTCCATGTAGTCTAGCGGAAGGATAGGATCGCATCCGGTTACCGCGTGGAAGGGTGAACAACTCAATCCTTGTTTCACAGTGATCCTCTCCGCCCACAGCACTTCATGCAAGTATGCTGGCCACATTGAAGGGTCTTCTTTACACACCTTGAAGAGTGACTGGCGAATGTCCCAGTGTCCTCGTTCAACTTTGCCATTAGCCTGTTTGTTGTAAGGCGAGATCAGGATTCCTATTATACCATACTTCTGTTCTACATGTCACATCACCTTCTTGATAGATGGTCCATTGTCTGTTACTATCTTGCGAATGCAACCCCACCTTGATAGTACATCTTCGAACAACCAATCCCCTAAGGTTTCGGCTGTCTCTTCCTTCAAGGCTCGGGCTTCAGGCCATCTGGATAATCCACACTGGGCTACGGTAACGGCATTGTATCCGGAATACTTTGACTCTTCTGCTTTTAAGTCTTTCTTCGAAGTCTTACCATCCTTGTTAGGTGTGCCGGTAGACTTAGGCATCCGAAACGTGTCGACATAGGCCTTTTCGAAGATCCCTGGGATGGAGGTGATTCTTGACTCCATGTGTATATTTCGCTTCTGCCTTTTCTGACAGAGAACACAAGTCTTGATATACCAGTTTACATCGGTCTCAAGAGCTGGCCACCAGAACCTTGACCGGATGAGATGCCTCACCGAGAATCGTCCTTTGTGCCCGTTCTTGTCGTGTATGACCTTGCAAACCGCCATTCGTTCAGGCTTCTGTAGAACCCATTTGTGTTCTCCTTTCTTATCTATCTTGTATAGTCTGTTATTTCTGATGAAGAACTCATTATCAGCCCATGCTTGCATCTTAGTGGCGACACCGGATGGTAGATCTTCCTCTTCCGTATGTGGCTTTCCCTCTAAGTACGGTTGGATATACGGTAACATGAGTTCCCAAGCTTTCTCTCTTTCTGACCGGTTTTGGTCTGGGAAGTTGGGAATATCCACCCATTTCTCGATGTCATCAACCGCGACACCCGTGGCTTGAAGGAGTTCTTGTTCGGATATCAGTTCGAATGGGTCGGTACTTACCGAGTTAATGGTTTGTATGAAGCCCGTTCGGGTATCGATATTGTTCTTGAACTCTTGGAAGTCTAGAGGTCGATCTTCACTTGCTAAGTTCGGATCTTCCTCATATTCTAGTTCCATTGTATCGTCAGTTTCATCATATGGTACCACCACATCCTTATCCGAAGCAGGTCGTCAGCTTAAACCATCAGGACCGTGTACTTTGCCTAGTACGTGTGCCAAGATAAAGTGATACATTAGGATATCTTCTGCTCATTGTTGGAGATTGGCATTCGTAAGGGAGTCTATGTTCGACAACATTCCTTTTAGAGCAAGAGACGAGTTTCGGCCAAGGCAGGTAACTCGCAGGTAACCTGCGACTCGCGACTCGCGACCCGGGTCACACGCAAGTCGCAAGTTTAACTTTGGAGAATTCAGCAGGTACTTGCGTAGACTCGCCTCAAGTTTCTTTAGTAAGATACTGTATAATAGTAGTGATTTAAGCATTGTTATAGGTAGAACATCACTCAATAAAGCTTAAACACACTCTAGAGATGATGTGTGACCTCAGTTCATACTCATATGAGGGAGATTTAGCTTGAAACTTGTCAAAAACTCGCTTACTTGCGAGTTTTGGACCCGCGACTCGCGAGTTTGAAACAAGTCGCAAGTCCGGCTTTCAATTGTGCAAACTCACGCAAACTCGACCCACCAGACCCGGGTTTAGACTCGTGGCATGCTCTAATTCC
Source organism: Hymenopellis raphanipes (assembly GCA_003314085.1). NCBI lineage: Eukaryota > Fungi > Basidiomycota > Agaricomycetes > Agaricales > Physalacriaceae > Hymenopellis > Hymenopellis raphanipes. The sequence continues at coordinate 8,131 of QLPD01000609.1, forward strand.
CTTGATATATTTCGCGTCTACCTCGATATGCAGCTTCCTGCATCCAAGCAGGTAGTACCGACAAACTATGAGTGCTCGGTGAAGACCAAACAGCTCTCGTTTAGCTTGTGAATACCTGGCTTGCGTGTCGTTTAAGGTGATAGACATGAACTTGGCGAAATAGGTCTTCTTCTCGTCTTCAGGATCTTTCTGCGACAAGTAGAAGCCTATGGCCTGGTAGGACGTATCCACCGACAATGTTATAGGTGTTTCCCAGTCATAACGAAGGGGCTTCAACATTGGACAGTTCGTGATAGCATCCTTAAGTGCTTGCATTGAAGCTTTTTCTTCGGGACCCCACTGGAAGGGTATGGAACCACGATTCAACCGGTTCATAGCGTACACTTTCACTGAGTAGTCCTTAATAAATGCTCAGAAGATTCCTGTGGTATCGAGGAAGAACTTGACGTGCGTCAGATTTTCACAGTCTGGCCAGTCTTGTATAACCTTTACTCATTCCGCGGATGGCTTTCTTCCGGCATACGAACATACATGGCCTACGACAACTATCTCATCCGCACAAATGATAGCTTTGTGACCTGAGAAGGTTCCTCCTGCATATTTCATTCATTGGATGATGCGGTTCATGTTGTTAAGGTGTTCCCACATGAAGCGACAGATTCCCGGATTCTCTTTGAGTACTTCTGGGTTTCCATCTTTGTCTTCGTACCGGGTGGTAAGTCCTTTTACTGGTACATCATCTATGTAGGGTCTAGTATAGGCAGGAATCTCGTCCCATAGTATGTATGTTACGTCTTCATGGAATATTGGTACTGAATTTGTCCATCCCATGGGTAATGTTCTTAGTCTTAAGGCTCCGTAGGGCGTTGAGAAGGTAGTCATATCTCTAGACGATATGGCTAACAACCGCTCATCATATCCCACGTATAAATCTAATGTTCCTTCACATGATAATCCTGCAAATGCCTCTGCTAACTCCTCGGTTGCGGAAGGTAGACCAGAATGTGCAATTGTTATCGCATTGAGGGGCTCCAGGCTATGTACTAGTCTGAGCTTCTTACCGTCTTTCTTGAGTATGCAGAACCACATCAGGAAAGGCCTATATGCTATAAGGCATCTTAAGATTCATGTCAACGGAACGTCAAACTATAAGCTTCAAAAAGCTCTTAAAGCTTTAAAAACATCTTAAAGCTAGTGTATCATTGTCACGAAACTTAAAACAGCCAAAGGCAGCAAAAGACACGTAAAGGTGACTTAAAGCATGTGCTTCAAAGATATATATCCTTAAGCAACTTAAGACTGAGGACATTATCCCTATCAACTTGAGGCATGAAAAGACATCTTCAGGCAACTTTACACATATACCACAAATCCATCTATCCTTAAGCAGCTCAAGACTTAACAAGTCAAAAACATGACTGGCTACTAAACACATCTTATAACCTGATACTTGATACAAGAATATTCAAAGTAAAATACTACTATGCCTAGCCTCAAGGCCGAGGCAACAGTGACGATGGCAGCAGTGAGTAGCTCTTTCGCGGATGACACGATTGCACTGCACACTTACCCGCGCAGGTACGGGTAATATGAGTTACCTCAACCCAACCTCTTAACATCATCCTCACGCCCGCTTCATACTCAGCCTGTCAATCAATACCATCCCATCTGGATCCTCTGCCATGCCAATGAACAGGGCAATATCCAACAGATAATGGCGGGGCACATGGCGATGACCGGGAGAACACACCATCAAGGAGCTCATCATGAAGAAAAGCAACCTTGAGACTTGCCGAGGCCGAGGTCAACTGCAAGCATCAATCTAGGAGCAACCATAAGCTCACAAACATGATGGGAAGGACTGAAGTCCTACCAGCTGTCAGGTCGTACCCAGGAGAGCACCGTAGTCCGAAAATGCAACTTGGGACGCGTTGCGAAGACAACAGCCCCACCAATGCCGACGACGTCGGTTATGCTTCCGAGGTCTTTAAGTCATGATGGACAGTCTGAAGAAGAAAAAGAGAGGTCAGGATTCCATAGTTCCATGTTTGTCAAGGCAGGAGAACTCACTGAGTAGCTCAACCGCCTGGAAAATAGCCAAGGACCACAAAGAAGTGTAAACAAGAGATGTGGAAAAAGGATGGAAGGTGGACGGTCGGAGTAGGAAACGATGAGAGGAAGAGTTAAGTCCGGACACGGCTCTAGTATTGTCGGCGTCGATAGCCGGGGTGCGATCTCGATGGCATACGAGCCTGGAGCCGTTGGGTAAACCGAGCGACGTCCGCCAACCAAGTCTGCTACATGGTCGCCTGGGATACGCACTCAAAAATGAGCCCGAATTGATTGCGCAACAATCCCGGTACCGGTGCAACTGGCATAATCGACGCCTCAGCGGGAGACTGTAATTTCAGGCAGCAACGACCAGCCGGGGAACAGCTTGATGAGAGGAAAAGTTGGATTTCGGTCGGGAGCAAAGCACGCAGACACTCGCGCGAGCCCATATTGTCGCTCCGAGACACCTAGACGAGACGACGACACGATGAGCTCCTCAGGTCAGACCAGATGATGGTGAACGACTGTATATACCTAGACGAGACGACGACACGATGAGCTATGTAGATAGTGATGTAAGTAAGTAGTCTCGTCCGTAAAATGCGACGACATACCTCCTCAGGTCAGACCAGATGATGGTGAACGACTGAGGAGGAAATGTGCCGAGCAATGCCATATGATCACGTCCACGCCCACGTGCAACCTTAACCCGACTGGCACCGAGGAAGATCAGGAAACCAACTCCAACACACCCCCATCTTCCGAGGAAGATCTGTCGACCAGGCCCAAATAGATGCAGTGTTTTTTATGGAGGACAGGCTCAAGCGCTTTCGTGAAGATATCCGCAGTCATATCGGCAGTGCTGATCCACGAGGTTTTGAATGCTCCCGTGGATAGGTGCTCGCGTATAAAGTGATAGCGGATGTCGATATGTTTCATGCGCGCGGTATTTGACGGTTTGGAAGCAGTGTCAAGGGAACCTTGGTTATCAGCGAGGATAGGCATGGGTTTCGGAATAGGCATCTGGTAGGTGTTGGTGAACAAGCGCAACCATATGGACTCCTTCATCATGTGCGTCATGGCCATGTATTCGGATTCTGTGGATGATAAGGCGATGGTGCATTGTTTGACGGATGACCATGAGACGAGTGCATTGTAGAGAAATATGCCATAACCAGACACTATTTCGATCCTTCTCGTCGGTTGCCCAATCAGCATCTGTGAAGGCTGCATCACCACGGACGACGGCATCTGGACCAACCCGTTCCTTGAGGTACTTCAAGCCATATTCGAGCGCATAGTTGCGCGTGCCAGACAGATAGCGGAGGACACCTTTTGCTGCGAGGAAATGGGCGCGTGTTGGATTGGAGTTATACTGGCCAAGTGCCATAGCCGCAAATGCAATGTCCGGGCGTGTCGTCAAGGCGAGGTAAAGGATGGAACCAACGATGGCCTGGTAATGGGCGGTGAGTTTGTCGTCAGGGATATCGGGAAGGGCGTTGGGGGGAGGATCTGGGAGCAGATGAAGGCGGATGCGTAACGGTACGGGAGAGGGCGTGCAGGTAAGCATATTGTAAGATGTAAGTAAGTCTAATACGAAGTGTTCTTGAGATAAGTAAATAATACGGTTCTTGCGGTCACGAGTTATACTGATTCCTAAGTAACGAGTAGCGGGTCCGAGATCTTTAACGGCGTATTTGAGTCAAATCTTCATGATAATCCACGCGTATAGGGCCGGGGAGTTCGTCAACACGAGACCATCATCAACATGAATGGGGATTGTGGCGAATACACGATCTTGATTGGGTGGAATGATTATCGACGGGTCGGGAGGAATAGTCCAGGATGCATGGAATACAGCGTTGTCTACAGGGGAAGGGTGTAAGCCAATTTCGCGAAGAGTAGACGCCAGCTCATGAAACCATTCGTAGCCCGCCTGCTTGAGACCATAAATGGCTTTCCGACACCGAAGAACTGTAGATGGGTTTTTCAATGGGAATCCGGGTATCTGCTTCATATAAATGACATCGGATAATGTGGCATTGAGAAAAGCTGTTTTGATATCAAATGTATATAGCTCGAAGTCATATTTCGCGGCGTATGCGATGGCGGTCCGGATACTAGTGAGTTTTGCCACTGGCGCGTACGAGTTCTTGAAGTCGTCTGGACCTTGGCGATGACCATGAGCTACTAAGCGCGCCTTGAAACGTTCAATCTCATTGGTCTCTGGATGTCGTTTGTATGCGTATACCCACTTCAGTCCGATCGAATGCCTCCCTGCCGGTAGATCTGTCTCCTCAAAAACTTTGTTCGTCTCCATTGCCATAACCTCTTCTTTCATTGCTTTCATCCATTTGTCACTATCAGGGCGTGCCAAGGCCTCATGATAGGACGCCGGTTCTTTGGAAAGGTCCCAGGTACGCGTCCTCGAAGACGGGAATGAAAGAAACGCCGCAGGATAAGACGTGACGTATTCTTCCTCAAGAGATGCCAATGAGTCGTCCTGGGTTGGAAGGATTTGTTCAAGACAAAAGAGTGCTGAGAAGTCGGCGATTATAGAGGGAGAGGGAAGCGGCAAGCCAGTGTGAGTAAAACATGTCTGCTGAATGAGGTCCAGAGTATTCTGATATCCGAGCTGTAGGGCTGCCAAACCTGTCGGAGAAAGATCATTCTTCAGAGAACGTTTCGGTTTGCGAAGTGCAATTGGGAGATTTCCATCGTCATCAGGGGTCTGGAATGGTACGTCAAGGAATGAGGACTTTGAGCTGAGCTTGCCAGGGCTCGACTCATTGAAGAACGCGTGGTTGACCGTGTGATACGCACCCTTCAGATCTCATACAATCCATCCGACTGAGTTCTCAGGATACCCGACAAATATAGCTTCATACCCTTTTGGACCGCCCTTCTTTCGCTCTTCTTTCTTATACAAGACGTACACCTGATACCCCCATACTCGAAGATTCGAGAGATCAGGTTTACGTCCCTTCCGAAGCTCGAACGCGGTGGTGTTCTTAGGAAGGGTAGATGAAGGTAGATGGACAAAGAGGTATGCCGCGGTGGATACTGCGTCGGCCCAAAAACTAGCAGGTAGACCGGCGTGGACCATTAGTGTCTGCGCATGAACTTCGATGGTCTGTATAAAGCGTTCGATTTTCCCATTCTGCTGGTGCGCGTACGGAACAGTGATCTGGTGCTGGATGCCTCTAGAGCGAAGATGTGCACCAAGATCCCCATGTGTGAACTCTTTGGCGCCATCAGAGTGAAGTGCCTTGATCTTTCTACCCATCTCGAGTTCAAATGCCGCCTCGAAATCAAGATAAACCGAGAAGACATCCGACTTGTAGCGAACAGGTGTAGCTTCACCCCAGTTGGTCTTGTCATCGAGAAGAGCAATAAAGTACTGTTCTTTGCGAGGAGATAGAACAGGATATGGACCACAGGTATCGAGGTGTATCAGGTCGCATGGGTTTTCGGCTCGCTTCGCGTTATGCTCATATGGAAGTGCCGGGTAACGCCCCATTATACACGAGGGACATTCACAGTTCATAATGATCCCATCCCACTTGATACCCGTAGCGTAGGTACCCGTGAGCATCTCCGTCGTCGCTTGTTTCCCAGGATGGTAGAAACGGCAGTGCCATGTAAACCAATCATCTTTTGGTTTAACGAATGGTACTGGCATGCCTGCGAACGAAAGGTCATGTTCTAATGAGAGAGTATCATCAGAAGGAGGAGACAGAGCGGCTGCATGTAGGAATGTGAGGCATCTGACGACACGAGCGGCAAATACTACACGCGCAAGCTTCTCATGGGATCGAGGGAAGTAAAATCTCGTGAACCGTTGTCCAAAGAGCAATGTCATACCACGTTCAGTGAGCGCACCAACGGATAGAAGGTTGATGGGAACATCTGGGGCGTGAACACAGTCCGAAAGGATGAGAACCACATGGCGTCCATCGACAGCGCGTACACGCAAACGCACTTCACCACGGCCTACTGTGCTGAGGATGCCATAGTTTGCCGTTTTGATTTTCACCGAATCATCTTCTTCATATGTCCAGAAGATGGAGCGGTCGCGAAATATATGAATGGAGCAACCCGAATCAGCAAGGCACGAACAGCGCGCCGCGATCTCTTGAATCTCCGGTGTATCGATAACATCAAGGTACTTGGTGTCTGGTTTTGATGTCTCGACAGCTGCGACGAACGACGAATAAGCGAAAATCAAGTCATCATTTGATGCGAGAGCTGCAACAGGTTCGTCTATATTGGGTACATCTTCATCGGGATCCAAATCTTCCACATCTACATCTTCTGCCACATAAGCGCGTCCACCCCCATTCCTCTGCGCCTGCGAACGTGGCTGGTCGCGGCGTTCCTGCTCGCGGGTACGGTTCTCGCGGGGCTCCTGAACATTCTGGGCAGGTGGTCCGTTGGCAGCGGAGTCTGACGCAGAAGCTCGAGGCACGAAGTTCTGAGAACGCGACGTAGTCGGAGGATTGGATGAGATGGAGGATTTTCCGTTGTAGTGGTTATCGGCGGCAGCATGGACACGTTGGCAGAGTTCATTGAAGTATGTTTGATCTATGAGGTGGGGAGATTTCGAGCACTTTTGATTGATTTCATCGCGGATGGTACCAAAGACATAGTGCTGAAGAAGATTCTTGGAGAAGTTGATGACAATATCCGTCCATACGACAGGATATCCTGCAGTGAAGAGCGCAGAGATCGTGATCTTCCACTTCTCGATGTACTTGAGAGTGGCATCGAAACCTGCAAGGCACTGGAAGGAGCGAATAGACTCGCGAATGTTGTAGCCAGAGAGAACATCAGAAATGCCGTAGTTCTCGCGCAGATACTGGTAGATGGATCGCGCGGTGAGATCAGGCGTGTCTTCAATGGAGGGGATAAGAAGATAGATGTTCGGCGACAAAGCTGCAGTAAGAATCTGTTGCACTATAGAGTCCTTCTTCGACCAGGCACTGAACGTCGCCAGCTGAGCATCGGTGTAGTTCGCAGGGAGCGCTGGAGGATAAACGGGACGACGTTGCGGTGGAACAGTACCTGCCGCCAATTCCTCGGGAGTAGGCTCATCACAGATCAAGTTCCAGACTGTATATTGGCACAGCAGTTGCACTGTCTGACGGTGCCACGGAATCCAATTTTTGCGTCTGACAAGCTTCGCGATATGGCCCGCAGAGGAAGAAGAAAAAGTTGGAGAAGTCTCTGTACGTAAAGTAGAAGAATCTATATGTATGACAGGAGGATTGTTTAAAGTAATATGAGGAGTATTACAACAGATAATAGTAGGAGGAGGAGGAGGCGGAGTAGGAGGACGAGCGTTCGGTTGAACGGGAGGATTGGGTGGAGGAGGGGGATTCGGAGGAGCCGTCGCAGAAGGCACCGCAGGAGCTGGAGCCGGATTCGGGGCTGGAGCTGAGGCGGACCCATGCAACGGAGCCTGAGGGAAAGAATGATGATAAAGATAAGAAGGATGTATGTATGATGGGTGTTGGTATAAGGCAGGATGAGGGGCAATGGTGAGGTCGGGAGGATGCATCATGGGGATCGACCCAGGTGGATAGAAATACGGCGGCGGTACCTGCTGACCCTGACGCGTGTAGATATACGACGGACCACTGGGAGAGTGACCGTATGCGTATCGCTGCGCGGAATTAAGTGGATCAGGGAATTGAGCAGGGAATCCGGCCGGCGTGGTGTTATAAGGGAAATAAGGAACAGAAACGAAAGCAGAAAGGAAAGGGTCCGCGGGCGCATATGCGTTGCCTGAAGGATCCAAAAAGTGAGACGCGACGGTGTCATGACGTACCTGCTGCTGTACTTGGTCCGGAAGTGCAGTCGTGCGCTGATGCGTTCTCCCAAGGCGGCGAACAGAACCGTCCGATGCGACGTAGTGCGTTGGTCCTCCGGGAGCATTGCGTGTGGATGAATGATGGGTTTGATGATGCTGTTGATGCGGCGGAGTGCGATACATGGTGAGAAAAGGTGAATATATGCGTGTTGAATCGCGGCTGCATGGGAAAAACGTCCGTGAGATGGTGATCCGAAGCAGAAAGAGACATCTGCTGTACCTAAACACGCGAAGGGAGGCGAGCAAAAGGCAAGATTGGCAAATACAGGGGTCGGCGAGTCGGAACCGATAAAGGTGGCTGGCAATGCTGACGACGCGTCGAATGTCCAAGGATCAGAGTCAGGGAAGGCCCATAACCTGTCGCTCCGAGACACCTAGACGAGACGACGATACGATGAGCTCCTCAGGTCAGACCAGATGATGGTGAACGACTGAGGAGGAAATGTGCCGAGCAATGCCATATGATCACGTCCACGCCCACGTGCAACCCTAACCCGACTGGCACCGAGGAAGATCAGGAAACCAACTCCAACACATATCCTAAATCGACTACAGTCGCGTCGGCGTCAATATCTATAGACAGAAAAAAAACGTACTGGCACACTGCCGCGCCAGTAAGCTGGGCAGCGCAGTCTCCTCCTTCTTTCCTGGATTCGTCGTGAAACACTCTGCTGCCAGTCGTCTGAGCTTACGCGGCGAGTCGACTTGCAGTCAGCGGGAGTCCGAAGGATAGCTCAGTAGGAGAGGACGCAAAGTCGCTCTCTATGACCAGGGGCGACGACTCAAAGTCGGTCGCGGGAGTATTGCCAGCAGACGGCGACGTTTCCGAGGGAGAGTGAACCAAATAGAGGAAGGTGGTGGTGGTCAGAGGGAGAGAGACGGCCGGTCGATCCCTGTTCGGATTGCTCAGATCGAACATCCAAGCATGAACGGAACCTTTTAGAAAAATTTCGTTAGCGTGCGTGTGGGAGAAGAGAAACTGGCGTACCCCGTACTAGCGTCTGTTCATTGTCGCCATTGTCGTGTATTAGAAAATGCGAACTTGATTCCAAGGCATATCAGAGGAAGAGGTGGGAACGGCTTGAGTGAGGTTTGGTGCTGAGCAGGGGATAGTCGATGTTGGATAAGAGAGAAAGTGATCCATTGGCCAGATTCGTGCTGTAACCCGTAAGTGTCGATATGTATGGACAAAAAAGAGACGTACCTGCGCACTACCTCAAAGTTGGTCACGGGTGTCGTGGTAGGCGTCTATGTTATCGCTGTCCAGAAAGAGAGGACGTACTGCCCGCAAACCAATGATAAATGAACCCCCGAGCTCCTTCTGCCAAGCGTGGAGCGCGTGTGGATGTGTGGCGGCCAAACTCATCCATAGCCCCATCTCTAGCTCTCCCTCGTTCTCCGTGATAGCTGGCAAAGTCGGTCGCAGGTGTCGACTCAAATGCGGAGACGAACGCAAAAGTCTATCGGAGTTGTTGATGGTGGTGACAGGAGTAAGAGATCAGATCCGACCTAGAGCAAGGCACGAGTGGTAAGTACCTGCAGGTATTTGCAAGTATCGTCATCACCCGGGTGGTGCCGCACCCGGCACCCGCACACCCGGCACTTGCCACCACCCAGGTGGTGCACAGATGGCAAGTATGGGGTTCTGGCAGCAAGTACTTGGGGCAAGTACTTGCCTAATACTTGCATATATGAACATATATATTTTCGAGAATTTTTACCAATTTATTTAGGCTCAAACCAGCCCAACGTCGTTGAAAAACGACGTTGCGGAAGAATTTCGCCGTTCGCCGAGTTGCCCGAACGATCCGGCAATTGCCGGATAACGATCCGATGGCTGCGATCCCGTCTCTTGGCCTCTTCCCACCACAGCACGGCGGCAATGTCGTGCTCGTCGACCCCAGAAATTGTTCTGGGGTCTATTCTAACTCTCTTCTTCATTTTACTTTGCTTTTTTCTTGCGGTTTGGCTTTGCGCCGGCCGCTGCGCCCTCGGATGCGTTCCGGGGCGCATTCTGGTACTTGTCGGGGTGACGGCGCCTTCTGGACTGCGTAAGCCCTCAGGACGAGGCCGCCTTGCTATCGGACAGTGAACGCGGGCTCGCAGCAGCGGAGTCAGGCGTATGGCGCTCGTCTACACGACGGCGCTGGTTTTTTAACACTCATCTACACAATGGTGCCGGTTAGTGGACATATACGACGCCCAACACCCGGGACGAGGCTTCGACACTATTGGAGGCAAGGCTTGGCTTGGAGACCTCGCCGCTGCAGGACTCCAGCTGGACGGCGTCGCGGACGCATCCCGCCCTAAACGGTGCGTCTTTACCTGGCTTTCTGTCGTTTCTCAGACTTATTCACCTTAGATCATTTGCTATTGCGCTGTGCGCTGTCTTCTCACACGCCGCATCTCCTCGCTTCCAACGTTGCCATTATCTCTCCACCTCTCCCCGGCTGCCCAGAACGCATCCACATCCTGTTTAGTGACCGCATACGGTCTGCACGGTGCGTATTTTCTTATGTTATGCCCGTAACTTGACCAGAATCTAATACAGGTGCTCCTATTCGACTCTCTGCGGCTCGCGGCTGCATTTCACCACATCTGTACCCTCGCGCTCATCGTCTCGACTCTCACCACCTCCTTCTCCCCATCCTTAATCCTTTCCTCATCTTGTTGTTCAGTGCCGGTTCTTGTTGCTACAAGGCTGGGGCATAAGCAAGATGAATCATGCACGTCGATATACCCCGCGCACTTGCTCGGGGGTCGTCGATGGGCATGAAAAAATGCATGGACTTTCGGCAAGTACTTGCCCACCCGTACTTGCCAAGTACTTGTCATTTAGGCAAGTACTTGCCAAGTACTTCACCCGCGGGTCGAGTACCCGCAGGTGGCAAGTATGTTGACGGGTGGCAAGTCCGGCTGTTCGGAAGCAAGTATTTGCCGGACGGGTGTCGGGTGCACCCGGGTAAACACTCGTGCCTTGCTCTAATCCGACCGCTATTCGTAGGCCCGGTTTGAATCGCCCACTACAAAATTTGAATCTGCTGCCCATCGTCTGGGGCTTACGCGGAGAATCATCGTTAAGAAATGCGACCTCATTGGAAAAAGCTACATGAGATCTGGTAAGTACAGTTGAAAATGTTGCAATGCAAAGCAAGCCGCACCTGGACCAAGCAGCAGCACATTCTACATTATAATCCTGATTGTTATTATTGTCTGCGGCCTCGTTGGAGGGCTTATGCGTCCAGCGGGGCCGCCGGGGCTCTTCAAGCCCGCAGACATCTAGTCCAAGAAGATTGCATAGGGAGACAACGCAAAGTCGGTCTCCGTGGAAGATGATACAAAATTGGTCTTCTTGACACTGCGCAACGACGCAAAGTCGGTTGCAGATCCCGTGGTAAGCCGCCATATCGTTGGTGTCGAGAGCCGTTGTCGTCCTAAGTTGATGGTGGTGGTAAGTAGGAAAGTGATCAATTCGATCGAATCCGAATACTGCTCGGATTCATGGTTCATGTTACCGCCACTAATTTTGGGTGACGGCGACAATAATGCTTCACTGGTCAGACATATATAACCATGTTCGATATATTCTGAGCAAAGTATGGGCACCCGGTGCGCTAAAACGAGCTAGAATGCTCGTTGTATATAGATCTGGATGGGATACTTGCTATGTAAGCAAGTTCCCATCGTTCCTTTGGGTACCAATGCCTGAATATAATTGGGATGTATACTGTAGTCTTTCGACCCCATGTTCACGGGGTGTTACGCGTTATGCCCGTGAACTAACAAGATGTTAGTTCATTCAGGGTCTGGCTACCATATAAGGAGCGGCGGCATTAGCCGCCGCGCGCAAAATTTCCTTTTTGGGATTCCCGAAGCGGAAAATTTGACGTGTTACGCATTATGGGAGTAGAATTAGTTCAGTTCACGACCCCGTGTTACGCGTTACGTGAACATGGGGTCGTAACACTACAGTATTAGACATATATAGCAGCAAATGCCAAAGGTTGTTTGGCTGCTCCGAGCTCGTCGTCGTCGCTCCGAGCGACGTTGAGGATGCTCCGTTCACGATCTGGCAAATGCCGGATCGTGATTAGAGCCCTTCGCTCGTCGTCTCTCATCTCCTACCACTATGTCACGACGACGACAGCGACGCATCCAGCCTCAGATTTTTTCAGGACCTCTTCTTCTCTCACTTCTCTCACCTCTGGATCCCCGGTCTCGTCTTCATGGCTTCCAACAGCCGTGGATGACTTTCAACTCGGTCTTTGTGGCAGTACGCCCTCTAAAAACGAGGCTACCGCAACACCCCACATGGAAGCGCCGTTGCGCGAGGACAGCACAGGCTACTCCAGGACAGCACAGGCTACTGCAGGAAGCCCTCGCTCTGCCGTCACGCATGCTTCACCCACGTTGGGAAGGATTTGGGCGCCGCGTCATCTGCTGGCGATGCGGCTCTATTTGGTGCGTTGACTTCTTACCATTTATTTTTATTTATTCATACTACAAGATCACCAGGCCTTACCCTCTCCCAAAGGTCTCAATCCCCGCACTGATTCTACTCGGACTGCTACCCCAGAAATTCCTCGAATTGCCGCCGACACTTGAGGCCACGTATGCCTCACGTGCCGGTTGGTTTAAATTTCGATCGCACCGTTTCGCAACTTGTTCTCTTACCACCACACACTCAGACTGTCTCTTCTGTGCTGCTGCTCTGCGCACAGCACTAGTCACCGCTGCCTTGCGCACGTTACTCGCTGGCATTGTCTTGGTCGTGCCGGGATGACCTCGACGTAGAGTGGTGCCTCCTTCAGCGTTACTCTCTGATGACATAGTGTGTAGTCAGGTTATTTTTCGTTGCACCTTGCTCATCCTTCATCTACAGGTATTCCGGGTATGTGCAGACCAACGACGAGGACCCGCAGAATGATAGCGATACACCGCCTTAGATGAGGGTCAGGCTCCAGACTACTTGGATCACTACGTGGATACGGACCTCGACGATGTGGACGAGGACCTCGATGCTCGACGACATGGATACAGACTTTAACAACGTGGACACTGACTACGAGGGACAAGCACACCGACTACGAGGACGATGACGCTGGCTACGAGGACAAGCACGCCGGCTACGAGGACGATGATGCGCATTACAAGGATGATGATGCGCACTACAAGGACGATGATTCGCACTACGAGGATGATGATTCGCACTACGGGGACGATGATGCGCACTACGAGGATGACCATGCTGACTACGATGACGAGCACACCGATGAACAGGACAATTGATCAGAAGGACCATGACGAGGACTGCGATGACCTGACTGATCATCACGAGGACGACGGTTATGGCCTTTCGATGACCTTCGATGACCTTCAAGGACTGCGAGGACTACAACCTTTGGCTTGCGAGGACCACAACCTTCGACCTGCGAGGACCATGCGCCCACTACCTCCGAGGACCACGACCACAACCTTCGAGGAAGATGCGATCTTGGAGGACTTTCCATGACCTTCGAGGACCATGGACTGTGTGACAATGACCTTCGAGGATGTTGGGACGATGACGTTTGTGGACTATGATGTTCGAGTACCATGACTATCCATGATGCTAATGTACAACTCAGTGCCTATCTTATGTCCGAATGTATACATATTTACCTATCAGTACTGTAGCTATTATTTGCTATCAATGATTATCTGTCTTTTCTTTTGCTTTTGTGTCTGAGCTTTGCAATATGGCAGTAGTACAAGATGCAACTTGAGCAGCCTTTTAAGTGCTTTTTATTAGCTTATGCAGTGCATGTAGGGAGCATCTGAAGCGCTGTTGAGTATACTTAGGACAACGTTCATGGAGACATCAGCTTTTGGCTGACTTCAGAGTGCTTTTTAAGATACTGAGAGGCAGTTCAAAAGCAACTTAGGACAAGGCTCACAATGATGGATGCTTTAAGTCAACTTTCAAGAGCCCTTTAAGAGCTTTTAGAGTGCTTTATAGTGTCTTAAGATGTCTTAAGGAAGTTGTTAGCGTGAACCTTGTCCTAAGTTGCCTTCACTGCTTATCGAGCTTGATCATCTTTTTATGTCTTAAGAAGCTTTAAGTCGTCTAAAGTTGCCTTATAGCATATAGGCCTTTCCAGATGCATCTTGATCTATAAGACGAGTTCGAAGGTTCATAGATACCCGTGTCAATCTTGTTCTTGATGATTTTACACACTTCATCATAGATGCCGGGTGGTATTGGTATATTTCTGAGTAAGGAATAGCACGGGAGGATCCGCGGGTGTCGAGAGGGACACCCACGCCCATGCCCGTCGCGGGTCAACACCCGTACCATACGGGTACGGGCTACGCGGGTTTGCCAGCCCATAGTCAGCCCGTGGGTTCATCACCCAAGTCTTTCATGCCCGGCGAGTATCCCCGGGCAATGGCACGGGGACATCAGCCGTGCATGATGCAGGACTGGGTGATGGTGATGGCAGTGGGAGTGTGGTACAGGAAGATGGCAAGCAAAGCAGATATACGTAGCGCGAGATGAATACCAGAAATACGCACCATTTTGGGGCTGAATGCGGCCGCGACGACGTCCAGCCTTCAAACCAGTCATCTTCATGGATGCCCTGCTCATACCACCCGCACCATTCATCTACGCGTTTGGCGGGACCGTTCTATAAGGACTTGCGCGTCATATGCGGCGAGGCGGGGCAGATGCGAAGGATAGGAGTCCATGCCATAATAAGGCTGCCTCGTCCCGAGGGCTTACGCGGGTCGAAGGGTATGCTGGTGAGTGTCGTGAAGTAGAACGCGCCCGGAGTGTATCCGAGGGTGCAGCAGTCAGCGCTGAGGTAAAACGAGTCCGTGCGCGCTGTCTAATCGTGAGGCGGCCTCGTCCTGAGGGCTTACGCCGCCCAAATCTGCGAGAAACAGCGCCGTCACAGAAACAAGTGCAGGAGATCGCCCCGGAATGTATCCGAGGGCGCACCGGCTGGCGCTGAGCTAAACCGCGCCGGGAAAGGACAGCAGAGCCTAGAGATGAGCACAGATAAGGCCCAGAACACGTTGTAGGGCCGACGAGCACGACGCGGACGTCGTGCTCTGGTGGTAAAAGAGCAAGATCCAATATCTAAGAGGATCGGTCCATATCCGGCAGTTGCCGCGAAGTCCGGCATACCCCGCAACGAGGAAAATACCATTACAACATCGTTTCTGGGCGACGCTGGGCTCGTTTGAGCTCGAATAAACTTGAGAAAATGTACAAAAATGCATAAGACACTAATACATGCAACCTCTAGTATGGGTTGGTGTGGGTGCAGTGGGTTGCCCACGGGCGTCCAGCTCACAACCCACACCCGTGCCCGTGTCAACCCGTACCCACGACCCGCGCCAACCCACGAAACCCGTGCTATTCCCTATTTCTGAGTACCCAAGGGGTGTGCGGGATGACTGGCATGTCCACGAGTGGAAAGAAATCCTCCCGAAACTTGCCTTTTTCTGATTCATCCCATGCGAACCCTTCGTTCTGTAGAGACATTAGCTGATCTACTAGCTTCCGTTCTTCAGGCCATAAGAAGTCACCTTCGTGATCCTTTTGGATCTGCTCTCTTAGCTCAGCTGTATATCTACCTGTCGGCTCGAAGTCCGGTGGGTTCATCGACAACTTCGGTAGAGTAGCTAATGGATCTCTTTGTATGTCTCATACGATTCTGAACTCATCAGGTAACGTTCCGAGATGCGGCTTAGTCTTAAGTGCAACCGGTTTGTATTTCTTGGCTACATAGATGTCGGCCTTTCGCATTTTAAAAATACCTTTGGGTTTGGCCATTTTCTTGATTCCTTGTAGGAATACTTCTTGTTGTCTCTGAAGAGTCTCTGCCATAGTGAGCGTGAACTGGCCGAATACACTTTGTAATTCCTGCGGGACGCCATAGAACATCTGTGTAGTGTTTACTATGGTTCGATCGCTCTGCTCAGTAGCGTCAACCGGCTTCCGGATGTTGAATACCTTCCAGAAACTATCGATCTTCCAGTGTTCATACGTCTCTATGGGGTGTTTAACTGGTATCATGAACGGTTCCTTAGGATCCCGAAACATGAATTCTCTTCTAAGTGGCTTGACTGCCCGATGTACTCCTTCCTTCATTTGACTTCTTGAGATACAGGCTTGTTAAGTCGCTGGAGGTGAAGTTGTTTCTGTTTTCACCCGGAACATAAGTTTCTTTGATTTTATAACCTCCTTTCCCGTCAACCGTTATATAGAGAGCCACCTCTCCTTGATCGGGGATCAATTCCTCGAGCGGCTCTGAAAACCCTCTTGTTGAACAGGTTTGAGATATCTAGGTACTTCCCCTCTAGTGTATGTCGGTAGCATCAACTTCCGACCAGTTCCTGCTTCAGTAATCGTGACGGACACCGAGTCTCCTGAGGTTGAAGTAACCGAGTTTGATACTCTTTCGAAGGGTCTACCAAGTAACACTTCATAGGCGGGTGCCTTCAAAATGTGTACTTGCAGGTAGTAAGTAATACCTTCGAAAATGAACGGTAGGTTGCGTGCTAAACCAACCGTTTCCATACGGGTTTGGTCTGCACTTTCCATCGTTATCCGGAACCTCGGATCATATCGAATACCTAGTTCTAGTGCTGCTTTAAGAGACATGGATACAATTTGCGATCCGCTGTCTAACAGACACTCTTTTCTTCCTGCACCACCAATGATCGGCCACACTGTTCTTAGTTCGGCACTTTCCGGTGCCACATTGGCAGCGGGTAAGTTCACATTGAAGTAAGGTCCAGCATAACCGTTATTGAACTGGTACAACTGAAGGATAGGGTCATGTACTACAACGGCTCCCCGCGGTACAGTGATGGGCGGACCGGGGAAGGACCCACTGACCTTTTGACAAGGGTCGGGGTCCGACCAGGGTCTGACCGTGGTCGGACCTAATGGTCAGAGTCAAGCAGGCCTAGGGTCGGGGTATGACATAAATGGCATGACATGATAGCGTGGCTAGGCGCATCGACAACGTTGAATTGCATGACGCTGGTATGGATGATCAAGACAAGAACCATTCGAGGCTACTGCAGGAGGAGCCAGGGAATGACAGCGACGGCGGCGACCATAATAAACTGAGTGATTTCGATTCAGATTGACATATAATATTGTTTTAGAACAGTAATTTATTGTAATTCCAGAGAACAATGATTTAGTACTGCACACCATACCATTTTATGCTGTCTTGTCGAGGTTTGAGGCCAGCTAGCATGAAAGTCGCGAAAGTCGAGGCATCGCGAGCTGGACCGTTCGGAATCCGGTCCCGAGGTCCGTGATCGGAGGGTCTGACCTTGACCTGCTTGACCTCCATCGACAGACCCGGGGTCCGACCTCCCTGACCTTGGGTCCGACCAAGGTCAAGCCATCACTGCCGCGGTAGGTCACTTCCTCCATCCTGGTTTATCATATATACAGTCTCGGGTTCGGCTGCTGCGAACTCCATCTGTACATTTACTTTAACATTTCTACCCTTCAACAGCTCTAGCAAGTCTTTCTGCCAGGCTTTGTTGGTAGCCAACATTTCGAAGGGTAAGAATTGTTTCCAAAGAGATCGCCACTCTGGATTCTTGTTGAGCAATGCTCTGATTTTCGAGATCCATTGATAAGTACGCTGTTTTTGTTGCTCAACTCCATCACTGACCGACACTACTGGCCCGGGGGCTTGCAACGCATCGTCAATGATTTCCTTTAGCTCAGGATCTATCAGTGTACTGTAGCGTTTCGACCGTAACTTCGCGGTCTTTTACCGTGACGCTAGACCCTTAAAAAGATATAGCTTCGTAACCAGGCACAGAAGCAGAAATTACCTGACTAGGATGGCCCGCCGCTAGGCGGGCCCAAAAATTTCCATTTTGAGCGATCCGTGCCTGAAAAATTTGACCGTGACCCGATATGCTCTATGTATAGCTTCGCTTCGCGAGGCCCCGTGACCCGATATGAGAATTAACGGTCGAAACGCTACAGTACTAGTGGACTCTCTTCCGGTACCGGTTTGGTAAAGCTCACTTGTTTCTTTTTAGGAATGACCACTTCCACTCGCTGTGTAGTAGGTCGGAGGTCCTTGCTTCCGTGAAAGCTGGGACCTGGTTTTCATTTTAGGATCTCTATAGGTTTTTTGATATGTTTTCCGTTGTTCGTCTGTGCACGCGTATTTACAAATTGGCTCTCAAGAGGCTCTGTTATCGTGTTAACAGGCCCAGACTCCGGGGAAGGGGAAAGGCTTAGATTTTGTGAAGGACTACCTTGTTTTCAATAGAGCTGACCACGAGTGCCGGATGTTTAAGTGTGCAACCGGGTGCACCCGCACTCGGCACTTGAGTGCCGAGTGTTAGCGTGACGTGAGTAGAGTGTCACCGTGGGTGCCTACTCGAGTGCGGATGTCTGGCCTTGGGCCGCAAGTGCCCAGGGGCAAACACCTGTGTAAACACTCACCAATCATCATACATATTTAAACTCAATTTATAAATTTTTCTCAACTCAATCGGGCCCTTGTATAGCTCAAACGAGCTGGACGCGATAATTTCGCTAGATCCGGCACATCGGGCCGAAACCCGAAAGGCCGCGTAAGCGCTTGATCGAGTCATTTCTTTCTCGTCCTACCACCACTGCACCCTCTCTCTCTCCACACACCGACGACGACGACATGCTAGGACCACGGCGCACGACTCTGCGTCGGCGCCCGTGCTTATGGAGAACGACTTTGAGTCGTCTCCATGGATACACGTCGCCATTTGGACGCGTAAGCCCTCACAAGCGAGGCAGCAGAACATGTATAGCGATATTGGGGCTCAACTTTGAGTCGGCGTCGGTTCAGTGGATGCAGTAGACGCCACCCGCCATGTTGAATAATGTGCTTGAAGAGCGGTGGTGGTGGGTATAGGCCGCCGCGTCATCTGCTAGTGACGCAGCGGGTTGGTACGTCTTTTATGCTTTCCTTTTTCCTCTTGGCGGCATGTACAGACGCCGCCAATGTTGTTGATAGTAATTTACAGATTCTGTCTATTGTGCATGGGTAAGCCCTCCAACGAGGGGCCTCATATGCTCCTACCCTCCTCTCATCCCAACCCTCTCCCCATACACACTCTCGCGTTGGCGCCATCATGCACTGCCTATGCTCCCCTCGCAATTGCTAGGGGATGAGGATGGGGCATGAAACAACGGCGAGTGGGTTGTGGGATGCGGAAGGGATGGGTGTACACAGGTGCACTCGCCATCCGACTCGAGTGGCGGCACACTTGAGTGTCTCAAACACCCGCGAGTAGGATGTGCACTCGAGTGCTATACTTGAGTGCTACTCGAGTGCGGGTGTCTGGGTTTGGCCTTCGAGTGACCCACACGAATGCGAGTGCACCCGAGTGCGCACTCTTGGCCAGGTCTAGTTTCTAAGATTGTCTCTGTGATTCAAGCAAGTGCTCCAATAGCTGTTTCTCCATAAGTGTAAGCCTTTTCTCCTCCAGTTCTTCTGGAGTCCGCTCCATCCTCGAGCCTACTCGAAATTTGACTGAACGTCCTGCGCCACGTTAAAATCAACTACGGTTTGGGGACTAAATATATCGTCTTCATCTTCTACTATGAAGTTCTGCACCTTAATCATGACAGCGGGTTCGGGTGGAAGCTTTCCGGTTGTCTTCTCCATGAGCTTCCAAACTTGCCACGCTGGCCAAATACCAGCTTTCGCCTTGCTCGAGAGTGATACACCATTCCTCAAGAAGTAGAACTTAACGCCGTTAGGCCGGTAGATCCAGCCTTCCGCTTCCATCTTCTTCTGGTGAGGGCACTCCCTGACGAAATGTCCTTCTTCGCCACAGAAGAAACACAACCCTCCATCCGTATGCTGATGCTGATGCGGAGGGTGCGGTTTGTGTCCATGACTCGAATTATTGCCATGATTATGATTTCCTTGAGGGCTATGCACTATCATCCCATTCGGTTAAACGGTAGGTGATCCACCCGGATAGTTAGGCGCGCCTTGGGCTAGATGTTGCACAACATTATACGGGTAGCTCAAAGGCTCCTGAGTATAATCGTACTGCATATGTTGAGTACGGAGGCTAGAGTTTCCGTGAGGATTACCCTTAAGTGCTTCCTTAAACAGAGTCAACAATTGTTCGTAGAGACCTCAACGAGTCAGCGGATCACACGGGTTTATCCGTACTCGATCCGCTCGGGCATCTCGGAGATCCGATCCGTTTGATCCGTAGACCCGTGGCGGGTCAGATCACATATGGATCGCGGATCAGCCTCTAGAGGCACGAGTACTCGTGTTGACTCGTGAATATGTTACTATATATTTAAGGTAAATTTACAAATTTTTGCGAAGTCAAACGGGCCCATGCGTCGCCCAAATGAGCCATTCGCGTGAATTTCTCGTGAATTCTCACGATCCGGCAAACCCCGATAGGCCGCGTAAGCGTGTGATCGGATGGATTATCTGCACTTCTCTTACTACCACCACCACCACAACCACCCAGTGAGCGACGGCCGTCGCCACTGCTGCTCTGACGACTGTCAGGCAGCCTCTGGGGTGCGGATTCTGGTCTTGGCTTTGTGCCGGACCCGCCGCTGCTGTCTCTGCGACGCAGCAGAGGACGACAACGACGCGACAGCGACCACGGCCAGACGTTAGGACGAGGACGACCGCGATGTTGATGGCGGATCTGGCAGTGTTGAGGACTCGCTGACAGTGAGGATGCGGTGATGAGGATGTGGTGATGGTGAGGATGTGGGATGATGAGGATGCGACGGTGACGACGACGCGCGTCGCGAATACCCAGGACAAGGACGACAACCACTACCACCACATCGCCTCCACTATCTTCACCACCACCACCACCACATCAGGAAACGCCTTATAAACTTAGATCACCTTAGGGCAAGGTTTATATTGCAGATTCTTCAAAGCAGCAGAAGGCATTTAAAGATAACTTAGGTCGCCACAGGTTTATGTTATTTATATCATTACTTTAAGTTAACTTCTGATGCTTTGAAGTTAACTGAAAGAATTACCTTAAACTTAGGGTAACTTATAGAGACTTAGGTTGTCCTGAGTGCCTTTAGATGCTTTGAAGAATCTGCAATATAAACCTTGCCCTAAGTTGATCTAAGTTTATAAGGCGTTTCCTGATGCATCATCGTCACCACCACCACGACTCCCACTCCCACTCCCACTCCCACCTCCACCACCCTCAGTCCGCATCATGCGTGGTTGAGCGTCCCTGTGCCATTGCCCGGGGATACTCATTATGCATGAATGGATTTGGGTGCCTGTAGTACTCGAGTTTACTCGAGTACTCGACTCGCTCGGCGATCTCGGCGATCCGACTCGTCTTGATCCGTAATCCGTGGCGAGTCGGATCACATAAGGATCGCGGATCGGCTGCTTGGGCCACGAGTACTCGTGTGATGGATCGCGGATCTCACTCGAGTTTGACTCGTTGAGGTCTCTAATTGTTCGTGTTGTCTTGCTTGAGTTTGTTCATGAGCTTGTCTAGCTTTTGCCTCAAGATTAAACTTATCTAATAAGATTGATAAGGACTCGGTCTGTTGAGCTAAAGACTCGGTCTTAACTCTAGAAGTCGATGCGGGCACTAGCGCTCGATCATAGGTGCGACCGGATACTTCAGTGAATTCTGTGATTTGTCCGAATACATCTAAATCACCGAAGTAGCTGCTAATGGCTTCGACAACTTCAGTCAAAGACCATTTGATACCAATCTTTTTGGCGGCCTCGGATGGAGTGGGATGAACCCGTTTCAACTCGACTTGTATGCTGGCCTACGAGGGTCCTAGGATACAAGATACTAAGTGTTCGATCGCAGTCTTCTCCGTGAGGTCTTGACTCTCAATCAAATACAGCATAACATGCATGATGACCCGTTTGAACTCAACACATCCGGTCTTGTTATAGATCGAGTTAGCACAATAAATGTTGAGCTTTTCTTCTAATTCTTTAGGCGTGTGTTCTCGGTCTTCGGCGCCTGCACTGTAACTTTCGAACACTGCCTTCTTGAAGCCTTCGTAGATGCCAGCTGGGTACTCAGGCATGGCGAACCACTGCTTCCTGACGTCTTTGTCGACATAGCTGACCGCTATTTCGATCTTAAGACCGTCATCTTTGATCTTTTTCGCTGGGTATAACCAGTCCATAGCATTGAAGTACCTCTTTACTCCAGCTTGAGTAGCCAGGAACTCGGGTGCATGTCTGGTACCGGGAATCAGTAGGTTCGCACCGTCTAACTTCTCCATGAGAGCTTGTGACGGGTATGCGGATGGGTCTAATCCGGCCATACTGATTCTTAGATTGGTAAATAAAGGGTGTGGGGCTAAGGAATATCCTGGAAGACGATATTCTTCACTGTCTACAGATGGTTCGGTAGATGGAACAAGTGAAGACTTGTTTTTTTTGGGTGCACTGGGTGCTTTTGTTTCGTTAGTCCTGTTAGGAGGAGTAACTGGAGCCGGTACTGTTGGAGTATTCCGACGTGAAGATGTATTTTGGTTTTGCCTAGACTGAGCTGCGCGTGCAATGGCTCTTGCTCTGTCTTCAGGTCCACCATTTACTAAGTAACCGGGTGGATGCTGATTCGGCTGTAGATTCCGTCCAGAAGATGCAGCAGAGCTTGACGTACTTGCTTGCGATCTCGAAGGAGGGGGTGAACGCTCATTCTGACTTGGCGTATAATGCAAAGACTGAGAACCAGAGGTTCTTTTGGGATTTATTTTGGATTTTTGGACTTTGCAACCGTTGGATTCTGAATCCGCAAGTTAATAAAATTAAGCCCCCTCGCGGTGGGCTCCAATAATATGTTGTGCAGTATAGGAATACGCCACAGAAATACACACACTCAAATACACAAAACAAAACAATCACTCGAAACTTCTGAAGTTTCTAATGGACAGGTACAAGGATCCGACCTTATCACCCGTAACGAATTACAACTTTAGTCAAGATCGAGTGACTCA
>QLPD01000609.1:31096-58972 GCA_003314085.1 Hymenopellis raphanipes
AAGAGGTTCCAAACAGAGGGGGGGGGGGTAGAGGTGTACTTCCTAAACTAACACAAGTGCAAGTTCGAGGGAGCTTGGGGAGTTAACTTGTAAGATTCCGGAAGAAGGGGTAGCTTCCGATGTCTTAGCCGAAAGGTTGACACGCAAGTACGCTGAGTCTCGGAGGACTGCCAGTTGACTGTCTTGTGCACTCAATCTTCAACTCAACAGAACGCAGGGACCAAGATCGCCTTTGGGTACGTAAAGATCCGCGGGGCTTGGGTACGTTAGGTTGGTCTAAACTAACACGAAAGGCCTGATTTCTTATGATGAATCCGAAGCAGTTGCAAGCGCGGTGGTTCCGGGTGTTCTCAAGTCACTTCGTTACCAATACTTGCTTCAGTCGTTTAAACTCCGTCTTGGGACAGAGGGACGTTCACGAGTACGGATGGCAAAGCTTCCGGGTACTAACTCGAAGTTCACCAGGTAACTATCACTGGTTCACGTTGTTCTGGTTGGGTTCTTAACTTAAACTGAGGTGGACACAAAAGTTCCGAGTCAAATAAACACTGGTATTCGCTTGTATGGCTATATACGCGGGTGTAGATTAACTACCGACTACGACGTTTTACAGGTACTTATATACTACAGAATCAGGTACATACAGTGTTATTCTTACTGGTGGGTGCGGTTCGGTAGCTACTGTCGGTTCCTCAGACCTCCGGGTGACTCGTATGAGTCCGCGGATGGCGTGCTTTCCGTGGTATTTGATATAACACCTTGTGCTCATCTGACTCAACCATGTAGATAGTCCGGTTGGGACCTGGTTGGTTCCGGCGTGTTATAGTATAATTAGCTTTCTAGGCCTGGTCTTCTGGGTTTGATACTCTGGTTCTTCAGGTAGACCTGAGTTATAGCTTTCGAATGATACCCCACTTTCGAAGTGTATCTGTCGAAGCTGTTCTGATAACTGGTTTTCTATGTTTATAGTGACCACACAGGGTGCCTGTCGAGTCACGGTTCCGGTTCCATTTGAGTCACTTCAACACTGCGGTAAGATGGAGAACGTGGGAACCCGGCACCTTTATGTAAGCCGTGACAATCACGCGTCACATGATCCAAATCTGCGTTGAGAAATTGCGCCACACTAAAAATAGTGGCAGGCTATGAGAATAAACCATATATTATACTTCTTTCAACCATATTACAGCCAAAGAAGATGTTTGAGACCTTCTGGAGCCTCCACAGTGAGTGGGCACCCAAGGAGGCTGAGGGCGGGTCAGTGATGTAATGCCCGAGGCTTCACAGCTACTGCCGGGCCGTGCTTCCGGGTCACGTGACCCGGCCCAAATCCGAGGTGGTGAAAATTCAAGATGGGCCTAGGGTGGCAGAAGAAAGGCGTTGTTTTTTACCACAGGCTTTTTTTACTGTAAATATGATGTCATTTTACAGGTAAATTACAAGAAGCGCCCGAGGGTGGGTGGGCGGATGTAAGTTACCAAAAGTGGTCACGTGTCCCGCCTGCGCCAGGAAAAAAAAATCCCCACCCGCCCCCACCAATCATCTCAGTAGACTAGGGGATCCTGACAGGCGCGACGGGTGATGATGGCAGGACGATGGATTCAGTGGCTGTACTACACGATGAATCCTGCATCCAAGATTCTCGATGCCCCAATCCCGCTCTCTTCCCGCCTCTTTCCCTTGGTCTTTGTTGCCCTTGGCGCCTTCCCGGCCTAGGCTACCTAGCCCACTGGCATTACAACTAATATAGAACAGTGTTCCCTTATGTCCTTGAGCATTGTTCTATCAATCTCCGTACTTAGTTTGGGTCCTGTAAGCTTAAAGCCGATGAGCGTGTACTAGAGCGTGCCAACGGCGCGCTGAAAAAATTAGCGAGCGGAGGCACGTGATGCAGCAATGACGTGTGTAATTTACATGTAAATTTACCGCAAAATTTCTAGCCCTGCGGGCAGCCCCTTGTAAGTTACGGTAAGTTTCTCTCCTAGGTATTTCTTCCGCCACCCTAACTTAGATGGCGCCAAACGGACGGAAACAGCAATTAGAGCACTTTTAACATAAGTTATGTTTTTCCATTATAGTAAGCCAACAACTAAATATATCATTAAAATTGATCTTAGGAAGTCTCAATAAGTTGTATATCTACCATTCCTAAGGTTGAGTTAAGTGCTCGGTAGCCCGCCTCGCCGCCCATAATGTCTGTCACAACTGGCTTACATAAAGGTGCGGGGTTCCCACGCTCTCCATCTTACGGATGTATCTGTCTGCATCCGCATGGTCTTTTGTTCGTAACGGAAGGATGATGCAAGATTGCATGATTCCTGAGTCCTATCTGACTCACAGCTTTCGGGGTTGAGGGTCCGTATGGATCCCAAGTTCAAGTAAAATGAATGCATCAGTCTGATGCAAAGGTCTTGCTAAGTGAACTCTGTAGTTTAGAACATGTCCCTAGTGTTCGGGTGGATACTATAGTGAATACATCGTATCCGAGTACTTGGAGAGGAAACAACCAGGATTGTAAGTCCGATTGTCCGATGGATGCGTGTGTTGCATCCGGGCGCATTGAGTATTTGATATTCAGGCACGTTTAGAGTTCTGTAGAACGTTACGGCAACTTCCGGTTGATTCGGGAGTTCAGTCCGTAGGCGCGTAATGGCCACCTTGGAGTCTCTTCGCGTCCTAAGAGAGTCTCCTAGAAGTCTTTGGTAGACTTCTCAAGTACTAAGCTGTATCTGTATACATGTCTTTCCTACAAGAGGTCGTACAGAAATCGCAAAATATGCCTATTCTGTAGCCAGTTTATACTGTGCGTATCACCGCGTCATTTAATCAACATAGTGCAGAATTATTACATATGCATATATACCACCTTTTCCGCAAGTTTACTTTCCACTGTTTCCAGACTTTGAGCACACAAGCTGGCGCAGGCGGCACTTCCGGAGTGAGCAACATGATAAGAATTGCCTGTCAAGTGCCCGGCATGTAGTCTGGCAACACAGTTCCAGTGCAGATCCCAATCAAAGGCCATACCCATATGCTAATAGATTGAGAGCCCTACAAATACAAAGAATTGATGTGTATAATGAATGTTAAATAGAAAGATGCTGTATGTAGGTAGGTAATCGTAACATGAATGCCGTGTCCGTCGTGTCCCTAATATATATATGTATGTATATGCAGTATGTGTCGTAAAGAGAGGAATCATTCAAAGAGAGGTAGGTTCGGCAGCATCGGGTTTGAAACGGAGTCGTGCGAGTAGCAAGGTGACGTCCTTGCTGCCGTTCCTCGAGACTTTGCTATTGGAGATGGAACCGCCGGGGATGGGCTCATGGTAGGACGGTCCGCCAACGATCTCGGTATCCGTCTTGATAACACCCCACGGCATGTTGCTCTTGGCAGGCAGGACGTTGAAGCGCGCCTGAGGGAACATCAGAAAACACGCCGCGAAGCAAAGATAGAACAACGTACGTGACCATCCGGATGATTGTGGCTAACGAACAAGGCATAGTCGGCCGCGCTCAAAGTCCCAATGACTGAGAACAGTAAGAACACACGGCGCTAGAACGCAAACGCGAAAACTCACCAAGAAAGACATCCTCTCTCTGAATAGGATGGTTCACCCCGTAAATAGCCAAGATCTCGTCAATCGTCGCCTTGAACCACTTCTTGGGAGCCTCGAGGTTCTCGAGATACTTGTACGACGTCGACTCCGTGTACATGAACGCCGTCTTGTGTCCAGCACGAAGAGGGTGGGTATACCGAGTCCTGGAGGGCGAAGAATTCAGTGCATATCAACCGACGAGAAACGCAACACGTACGATGGTCCATCTGGTCGCCTGAAGATACCGGTGATGGCATCGAAGCCTCTCTGCGCCGCATTTCGTTGATCGTAACGAGAGCTCTGAGCCGAGACTGAACCATATCCATGAACAGAAGGAAGCGTATGAGGATGTTGACCATCCGGGGACTTTGAAGGATTGATGGCATTGAACAATGTAACAAAGGTTCCTTCCGGCTTGTGCAGATAACCGACAGCGCCGAGGTGTACCGGCGACGGGCTCCATAATGGTAACGTCACTGCGAGAGGGTGAGCCAAGGACGCCCGGAAAAGAATAAGCGCTTACAAGACGGATGGAACTTGTGACTCAAGAGTAGCCGATACCTGCGTTCATCCCTTGTGTCCGAAATCGTGGCATTTATGGCTGGCGGCGACTCGTAGTCGTCCTCGATCATGTTCAGGAGACTGTCTTCTTCCGACTGAGAACTAGGCGCCTCAGAGGCAGCCGCGGACGGCGCACGAGTGACAGGCGCAGTCGGCACATACAACGTCGGATCCGGTATGCTCATCCGTACCGTGGATGTCCCCGTCGTAAGCGCTGGTGGTAGAGGTGGAGATACAACGCCTCCCCCATGGAACGACATGGACTGCGACATTGTGTCCAGGTTGTAGTGATGGGCTGAGTGTAAAAATCAACGTGCGTAACAAGAATAAAATATACGCGTGACATACGCGGAGTGCCAGACAAGAAACTAGTAGGGCGCAGATCCGGACTTGACGGAACACGGTCGTTAAAGTCCTCAGGCGATGGGAGCGTCCACTCTGGTATCTTTGGTGAGATAACTTCTTCCGGAACGCCCTCATTCAACCGCATCCTTTTGACGTCCTTGACGATGGTCGCGAAATCCGGGCGAAGTTTTATCTCGTGATGCCAATAGTTGCGCAAGAGTTCCTGAAGAACCGGCGGATTCCCGGGTTTGGTGTAGGGCGTTATTGGGATGAGCGGGCGTGAATTTTCCTCTGCAAAAGATATTAAATTAATCCCAAAAGTATATGGCTGAGACCCACTGAGAACATAGTGTCTGACTGTATCGTCGCTGGCATACGGCCACGGGACCCTTCCCATAGAGAGAATCTCCACACATGTCATGGCGAAAGCATATACATCCACCGCGGGAGTGAGGCCGCCTAACCCCATCATGATCTCGGGGGCTTGCCAGCGCAAGGCACCATCTGGAAGAACGTGAACACTCGTTGTGTGCTGGATCAATCGGACACGTACGAGGCGCGGTTGTTCCACTGAGTCTGAATGCTTCAGACTTCATCTCACTTTGGCCAAAGTCCGTAATCACACAGCGGAACTCGTCATCAACAAGCACATTCGAAGCCTATCGAGTCGGTTGAGAACATGAAGAAACCGGGAAAAAAAGAGCAATACCTTGAGATCACCATGTAGAACGCCCTTGCTGTGGAGGTATTGCATGCCTTTGGCAATCTCGTATATGAACTTGAGGAGATCGAGGCCTTTGGTATCGTATTCGACTGCATCGACGCTTCCGCTCCCACTCCGTACCCTGCCTGGGGAGACAGGTACCACAAGACTCTCTTCCTTCGTCCGTGCAAGGGCCGAAATGTTACCCATCGAATACCGGAACTCGGGGAGGCTCGACGTTCGAATGCGGCCACCCTCAACCTGCCTCAGATACTCGGTGAGCGTCCCATTTTGTTCGTACGGGCTGACGAAGAACCAAGGAGGGTCGCCGCTCGCGCTACTAGCGCCGTATAATTCCAACACGTTCGGGTGGCTGAGCGTTTTCCAAATTTCGACCTCACGGATAAAGAGGTTACGGGGCGTCGTTTCTGCGAGTACTTTGATGGCAACCGTGCGGCCTCTCCAAGTACCTCTGTAAACGTCGGAGAAGAACCCTATCCCAATCTTTGCCTCACGATCAACTTCGAAGCTGCACGGCAATTAAAACCGGGATGAACAAATTAGGCCAAAATACTTACCGCGTGATTGTCCAACTGGGCAAGTTGAGCTCAGCACCACGACTCAACCTCCGGAGAGCGTCGATTCCCGTTTCAATAAACTCTCGATCCAAAGTGTCGGCTTCAGAGGGCGACGAAACGGAGCTCGTTTGGTTGCTATCGCCGCTGCTTGAGCTCGAAGTGGTGCTGATTGTCTTGGACCTCGTTATGCGTGCACCTGACAACGGACTGGTTACGCTGAGACGCCGGGCCATCTGGACAAACTTGTGACGGCCGTCATTCTCGACGCGTTTGGGAGGAACAGCCTCCTCCTGCGCAACAGGCTCCGTGGCAGGTAGAGCAGTAGGAGCAAGAGTGCCCTGCTTCTCGACGAGTCTCTCCAAGGCGCGCTGAAGGGTTTTGATGGCTTCTGGCATATCGTCGCGAGAAACGCCCAAGGTCTCCAGCATCTCGACATCGCTACCTGCGCTGAGGGCCGTACGCAGCACGGTGCGGAGATCAGCCATATCGACAACAGCGTCGTACTCATTCTGCCTGGTGCGGATGTCGTTGAGAGTAGGAAGAACTTCATCGGGTCGACCAGGAATGGTGATACTGGATGACGAAGACTGGGGTAGAGTAAAGTCCGGCGTATGAAGCGTCTTGGACGCCGTCGGAGGAAGCGAAGCATAGTATTCGGGAGGAGACGGAGATTGAAGCGATGTGTGTGAGCTCGAGGGGGGAAGACCTTGCTGGATACGAGGAGTAAGCGATCCCGAACGATCAGCTTCGCCCATGCCCGATAATCCCAGGGCATTATTGTCCAATTGGGTGGAGATGCTAGAACGCTTGATCGCATCCAGAATGGCCTGGGTATCGCGACGACTGCGCTGTTCGGCTTGTTGAACTTGCTTGAGGATGCGGATTTGAATCGACACCTACAGTTGAAATTAGAGCTATACAAAAAGGAAAGAATGCAACGAACGCTAAACATTCCGAGGGCTTCATGAAGAAGATTGTCACAGCCCGCAATCTCTCTACGGTTCTCGTCTCGTCGAAGGTATCGCTTGAGGAATGGCCTGTCAGCCTCCTTGATTAAAAAGTCGCGTACAGACTCGAAGGCGCTGAAAGGAATATAAGGTGACGCCAAGGAGAGAAAAGCTGGACACATACTGGCCGAGCTTGGTAATGGGCAACCGAAGCTCTTCACCAACTTGGTCCCCTGCGTCCTTAATCTCCTGGCGTACGGCTAGAAGGATGTCGGCGCAGCGTTCTGTTAAACGCAGGCAGGCGGAGCGATTCATCTATCGAGCAATATAAGCATCTGGGCAGGATCGGCGGAAAAACAGACGCATACATCGACTAACTGAAGAGAATCCCAGATCTGTAAGAGCGTTCTGGCTATATTCTGGAGACCAGGGATGGGAGCGAATTCGAGCAGGTCCGTACTGAGGAGAAGGGCTTCATGTCCCACCTCTAGTGTTGTGCCTAGTATAGAAGAAGCGGCCTTGGCGACGCGCTAAACGGCGGTTTAGTTGGGCGTTACGCGTCAATAGAGGAGACATACCTTTTTGACATTGTTCCATACTTCCTGCTGTTCGACGGGGATCGCATGCTTCTTGGTCGTATCATCCCGCCAGGGGCGCATACGAGACTCGCTGCTGCCCCACCAGTGCTCGCTCGTCGTCGTCGAGGGCGATCCCAACGCCTTCTTCCAGATGGACTCGTCGAAGACCTGGGTAGATCTGGAGCGTGTACGTTGCATAAAAGACGACTCGTGGTCAACAACGGTTGTCATGAGGAACGACGAGGAGGAACTACGAAGGGCGGGCGATCCCTTTATCTCGGACGTCGATGGGCGAGGTCGCTGGGTTTCAGAGCGAGGAGGAGCAGACGGATTAAGCGGTGACGACACCCTACCGGTGATCGTCGACTCTGAAGCGTAAAGATTGTGTGGCCTATCCATCGTGCTGCACGACGAGCTCAATAATCGTAAAGGGCGTCGTACACAATGAGCAGGATTGGGGAAGAGAAAGCAAAGATGGTGGTCGTTAAATGGAGGGTGTCCGTGGGAAAAGACGCGCTTCTCTGCGCGTAATGCCTTGCCAAATTCGGATTCCGGCGCGAATCTCTCCACCCTGCACATCAGTCACATATACCCCGTCCCGCTGAAACTGGCTACGTCTCCACCCAGAGACAGACGTGAAATGGAACAGCGCAAGCCCCTCCCGCGAGGTTATGCTTCCGTAGCCCTCCTCGCCGGAAATGGTAACGCGTCCGACTGGGAGCACGCCAGTACTCTCCATGAAGCAGGTGATTGATCGCTTCGGTCACCTCAGTACCATCGCGACGTTTAGCCTCCCTTCTCATCCACCAGACTCTCTATGCGTCATTTTATGCGCTACCCTATGCTACACAACGCCAGCGGAGCTTGGACCAGCTCATTGCGTCTCCACAACATCGCGAGTGGCGCAAAGCCTATCCCTCTATCATTTAAGTACGTTACATGCTTGTCCACAACCGTGTTTTTTACTTCCGAAAACATCAATAATAACCATGAACACGATCGACAATAAACACGGAATCAAAACACTAAATCTAAGCGACGCTATGTCCGTCTCTCCGCAGTTTCTTCCTGTTAGGTGGTAGATCCTGACCGGTATCCTTGACAGTCCAACATCTGAGCACACTATACTGAACAATGCCCATCTACACCCACCGCCCACGTGCAGCGGGACGACGTTGCCCGACGCCAGCGTCCAAACCCCTCATGGACCCGCAACCAAAGCACTCGGTTCCGGTCAACTTGATCCAAGTGGTGAGCATCCAACCTTTAACGCGTAATGTCCGAGAGTTCCTGCTAAAATACCTCAGCATAGAGGAGAGGTCGACAGCTTTGCACTCCAACGCCAAAGTCAAGCCAGGAGTCGTGCTACCAGTCGCCGTACTTGGAGTAGATGCGTCTAAAGTATAATCGGTAAATGCTGTTTTTGCCTTCTTTCAAATTCAATATGCTCGATTCAACTCGCTACAGTAGTACTCTCATGCTCTCTCTGAAAGGTATTCAATCATAGGGCCATGAACGGAGATACGGCCCGCTGATCTTATTCTGAGCAGGCCATCAGCCTTCAAAGGACGTGTTTCTACTCATATCCTTCACAACCGTCACAGCTCGCTTCACGTAAATAAATCGCTTTATTCACTCCGGTAGCGACAGCAACGTGGTTTGGTTTGTTGGTTGCGGCGAGGCTTCAGGACCCCTACCGTACGACACTAAGTCCGCCTGCTCATGGTATCCTTGACAGTCCAGCATTTGAGTATACTATATTCAACAAGGCCCATCTACACCGGCCGCCACATTCCTGCCGGATAGGAGCGGGACGTCGTCGCCCGACTCCAGCCTCCAAACAGGTCAAGGACTCGCAGCCAAGGCACTCGGTTCCGGTCGACTTGATACATGTGGTTAGCATCCAACATTCAACGCGTAATGTCCGAGCGTTTCTGCTAAAAATATCTCTATAGCGCATAAATTCACGATGAGCCGCACGATGTTTTGTATGGTTTAAAGGAAAAGCTTCCCTTGGAATTATAATTTCTTCCAGGCCGGACGCGTACGAAGCGTATCATAACCCCTCCGTTGTATACGTGGTCAGCTCATGATGTCCTGATGATGTCAAGGAGCGGAATGGCATGTTGAACATTGTGGCTGGTGGTTAGGTTGGCAGTGCCAGCAAGAGTGCCAGATCAGGCACGACCAAGTGATGACTTGAACTTGAACCATCACCACAATCCACGCTGAACTTGTTTTATCATGTTGATGTATTCTCCGTCCTCTCTACCCGGCTCGTTCGCGCTGGTTAACACTCAGAATCCAGTGCCACATCGACATAGTCCCCATCCCAGCGGCGTCAAGGTCAAAAATCGCGTCTTATTCGATTTTCAAGTTTGCTTTACTGGACTTCCGCCCCGTTAGCAGCTAGTTCTGTTATCTATGATGACTCTCCCCTTCCTTCCTTCCTTCCCAGGTGCCTAAAACCTCAATCTCATAGCGTCGGGACCGGCACCCTGGGAAACGGAGGCTGGGGTGACGCAAGCCTTTTGCACCTTGCCACGCGTCCCCCATCCTCCATCCTCCGTTATTTAGTGTCCTCGACGGCCTTGACGGCGCTTTCATACACGCTGTCTCTCTCGGGATTCTAGCTATACTCGACGATGGGCGGCCACTTAGATCAATAGCCGCGTGTTCAATTTGACGCATTTGGCGACAAGCTCCGGTGTATGACTGGCGCGATGCTTGAGGTCACGGTACATACTTTGGTTTTCTCAGTGCGAATCGTTTGTTGATTGACACCCCGTTCATAGACAACCCAACCCGCCTTCGACTTGAAGATATGTGTCTGCCAGTCGTCGATCATTTTATCATCATCAAGTCTTATCGTTCTCGTGTCTCCTTCGGATTCATTCACAACCACCACTTCGAAACCCGACTTGTAAATAAAAATCGCTTTGTGGACTCCGGTAGCGACAACATCAAGGTACAGCCCAGGAACGCGTGGTATGTCCGTACACACACTCGCGTGAGAAACACAACCCACTTTACTATCCACCACCATGTCTACGAATCCCACCGCCCTAAACTCAGTACACCTCGTAAACTTCCCCGCTATCCCCGACATCGACCATCTCCGAGCCAATCCACTCGCTGTGGATGCTCTCGAGCAACAGCTTTCAAAGCTCGATGACATCCTCGAGCAGATCATACCAGAGCGCGACCGGATAAAACATACGCTCATCCTCCATCGATCCCCCATCCACCGCCTCCCAACCGAGATCCTAACTATCATATTTACCCTTGCCACTGACGCCCAATGGGATATCGCATCTAACGACTTTCCCTGGTGTCCGCTCTTCGTGTGCAGATCATGGCACAATACCGCTATATGCACTTCATCGCTCTGGGCCTCCACGTTCCTCGTTGATGGAGCGAGCACCGTGGTCCGGACGCGTCTTCCTCTCGTCTTAACGCGTTCCGGCAGACTGCCGATCTCCTTTGTCATCGCAAACATCGGCTCGCGTACTATGAAGGGAGACGACTCGCCCGATTTCACGGGTTTCAAGCTCCTCTCACAACACGTCGGGCGTTGGAAACACGCGTCTTTCACTCGATGCCTCAACGCCCTCGAGTGGGCGAGAGTGAGCAAGGACCACCCCCCAGTCTCCTTCACCTGCCTCGAAACAATGGTTATCTCCCATCTCCACGACGTCGAGAGGCACGATTTCGCCTTCTTCGCCCCGATCGCCCCGCGTCTCCAAAAACTCACCATCATCGGCGGCAATTTCGATTTACACCTAGCACCCTTCGCCAAGGAGCTTATCTGCAAGAGAGTCAGCTTGGGCGCACAAGCCAACTTTCTCTCCCGTTCCCCGCATAACGCCGAGACATTCACTTCCGCTGCATCCCTCCCGTGGCCTAGCACGCACTCCTTCCACCACCCCAACCTCACGCGAGTGAGCGTCAACTCTGAATCATTCATGCTCCTCGCCACAGCCAGCATACCTAGCCTTACGCACCTCACGGTAACACTCGGGCTTATCAACAAGCAACATCTCAATATCATCTCGAGACTTATTCAGCGCGCGGAAATCAAACTCCATTCGCTCTCCCTCACACTCACCCGACCATACGAGGACCTAGATTTCCCAGACGACTTTGCTTCTTCCTTAGCCACTATCCCCACGCTCCAAGAGTTATCGATATCCTTCTCCGACGAAGACCGTTACAACCAATGGGATCCCACCTACGCCGTTCGCGTCCTCGACTATCTCCTATCCCGTATCGAATTCCACCGCCTCCAGCCACTCAGGACGCTCCGCATAGCCTATTTTGTCGATACCGACCGCACGCCATTCTTCGTTGACTTCTTCGTCTTTCCTGTACCGGAACATGGGAGCCTTTGGACGCGACTCGAGCGGTTTGGGTTGACTGTCAAATTAAAGGGCGGCGCTGACGAAACGGAAGGAGGTATGGATGAGGAGGAGCTAGAGAACCTGGCAAAGAAGTTGAGGGCGAAGACTATGCAGGAGCTTGACAGCCCGCTGCTGCACGGCATACAACTTGATGTCGTTTATGAGGTGAGACGCTCTATCATTTGAAGGACATCACGATTAAACAAAAGTCTCCAGGTTGTGACACCGTCGCGGGAAGAACTGGAGCAGATTAGGGAGGCTAAACGGTTGGCTACAGCACGCAGCACTCCTGATTCCTGGCGCGACAATATTCCGTATTTAGATTGGTATTCAGAATGACTTCTTGCAGCAGCGGTTGTCGGACTGAATAATAGCTCTAGGTAGAAGCATAGAACCAATATGCATGGGTAGATGCGTATTTATAGCTGCCGTTGTTCACCGTCTGAGGAAGCTCAATAGATCAGTTGACAGACGCGACTCCCAAGCACATTGAATGTGGCGCGAGGTAAGAAATGACGCCATATTCTCTCGATAGACACTATATAATCTGAATGGGCTCAGCACTTCTGAGCATTATTCATCCCACCATGTCCATGCCCGATGAACATATCTACCCACACGCCACGGAGCGCGCAGCTCAAACAGTCGCGGAGCATCAAGCGCCACAGGACTTAGTCTTCTGGTCGGGCTGGGTGCGTTCTCTCAAACCGAATTGCAATCTGAGACTAACTCCGAGGATTCTACCAGTTCTGTCCCTTCGTCCAACGCACCTGGATCAGCTTGGAAGAAAAGGGAATCCCATACCAATACAAAGAGGTAAACCCATACAAGAAGGAACAACACTTTCTCGGTACGCACTCCAATCATGTCCATCATTCACACCTAACCTAATTCCCGAACAGACATCAACCCCAAAGGCCTCGTCCCCGCAATCGAATACCAAAACCGCGCACTCTACGAATCCCTCATACTCTGCGAATTCCTCGAAGACGCCTTCCCCTCCCCCCCCTTTCCCTCCATGCTCCCATCGAACCCCACAGACCGCGCCTACGCCCGGATCTGGATCGACCACATCTCCAAATCCTGCGTACCAGCCTTCTTCCGGCTCGTCCAGTTGGGCCAAGAACCCGAAAAACAAGCCGCCGCGCGCGAAGAACTCTACACCGCTCTGCGCACATTCGCTGGCCAAATCAAACTTGGCCCATACTTTCTAGGAAACGAGTTCAGCATGGTAGACGCAGCGATCGCACCCTGGATCGTTCGGGACCACGTCGTGGGCGAGTTCCGCGGGTATAAGAGGGAGGAGGTGTCCAAGGAATGGGCAGCGTATGCGGGGGTTGTGGAGAAGCGGGAGAGTATTTTGAAGACGACGAGTGTAAGTTGAAAGTTTAGTATCGGACTCGGAGTGATGTCGGCTGATTGTTGGACAGGCAAAGCAGCATTATACGGAGATATATGGGAGGTACTTGCGCAACGAGTCGCAGAGCGAGGTAGCAAAGGCTGTCAGGAGTGGAAGGGGACTTCCGTGAATCAATGTACTAACTGTTTCTCTTCAATTGCGTACTACCGGTAGGGTAAAATTCACGCGTGTATTGAGATGGAAATTCATTTAGCATCAAAAAGACTACCGTTACACGCAGATGAGGTCCTGTGATAAACGAGGTAGAACCACGTAGTCTTCGGCATCTCGCGGTGAACATCTGTAACTGAAGGTGGGAAGAGCGCATTTGACGAGGCCTCTGAGGACCAATCAACGCCGAAGGACACGTTTCGATGGCGCATGATAGTACCATTTCGTCAGGATCCATAAAGATAGAAAGCTGATCATTAAAGAGCGTGAACTTGAAGTACAACAGCAGGCAAG
The DNA here is from genome assembly GCA_003314085.1 of Hymenopellis raphanipes. Classification (NCBI taxonomy): domain Eukaryota; kingdom Fungi; phylum Basidiomycota; class Agaricomycetes; order Agaricales; family Physalacriaceae; genus Hymenopellis; species Hymenopellis raphanipes. The sequence continues at coordinate 44,671 of QLPD01000609.1, forward strand.
AGATAATAACGATACGATGAGTGTAGCTTACATGCGAGCGTGGTATGTACATACAATTCACAAAAAGAAAAGTAATGAATGTAGATGTACATGTAGACGTAAATGGAACGGGTATGATGATGCAAAGGAATAAAGACTAGAGGAGTCTTGTTGTACGGATCCGAAGAGGACCTCAGGAAGTCGGTGAGACTGAGGTCGAACAGATCGTTGTCTAAAACCCGGTGGAGGAGGAGGGACCAGCCTGCCCATCGGACGGCGAAGGGTATGCAGATGTCGCCATCTGCTCGTAGTCGAAATCGAGCTGCAGAAACATTAGATGCTTCTTGAACAACATCAGGACGAATGAATGGACGTACCCAGGAATCGTCGAATGAGCCTGGATCAACCATCAGCGAAGCGGAGCCAGGCTGAGGACTAAGACCGACAAACATGTCAGAATCGGAGGGTGGCGTAGGGTAAGGCGCGTAGCCGGGCGAAGCGAACGGTGACGATTGGTGCGTATAGCCGAAGCTGTAGGCATTCACCTGTACAATAATCCGTGTCAGATGTATCAAGGTGAGGAGGGACGATGATGCAGTTTACCTGGTTCGAGGGTATGAATTCTGGCCAGGACGCGTCTGGTAAGGGAGACTGGAGGAGGGGTGCCGCCAGCGGCGCAGATGGCAGCGGCGTGTCGTGTAGTCCATAAGATGAAGTAATTGGAAGACCGCGCGAAACGGTGTACGGTTGAAAATAACGAGGGTAGTAGTCCGGGCCTTCGAGTGCTGAAGAAGCTGGAGATTGGAATGTGCGCGTAACAGGCATTTGCTGTCGTTCCAAGTTCGTTTCATGATTGACGATTTGTTGATTGGCGGTGAACGCGTCTGACGCGTCTGTGGACAACGCGAAGCCATTGAGGGTAGGATTGAACTAGAACATAATGAGAACGACGCGTCGAAATTGTACAAGGATACTTCATACCATCATTCCGTGGCTGTACGATGTTCCCTGGCTGCCGGAATTGTCCAAGTTCCCAGCCTGTGGGTTCCGCTGTACTGGAGTGTAATGTTCGTGATAGCTCTCCGGATTGATGATGCTCTGGGGTGCATTGTTCTCGGGAGATGGCGCTTGTCGATTCAAATGCATGTTTGGATTGTCGAGTCCGGTCTAGGAAACAATGATGACGCGCCAAAGGGAAACTGGAGAACACGCACTTGTACACCAATTGGCGAAGACACCCCAGGCTGTGCGTCGTAGGCGTTGGATCGCGCCTTTGTCTTTCTGCTTCGCGGCTTGCGGGGCGTCGAGTTGTTTCTTTTCCTCCGCTTCTCTTCCTTCGCCGCTTTGGCCTTCTTGGCTGCCTCCTTCTTCGCGTTTACGTGGTTAAAGTCCGGATACATGCATTTGTGACGCCAAGCTGCTTTGGCCGCCAACACGTCGTATTGTTGCCGCTCCTCCTCACTCAACGACCACCACGCCACCGACGCTGCTCTAGTCAGCTCTTGGCCTCCGCCCGGAAATTTGTTGCATGCTCGAAACCGGGAGATGAAAATCATGAAGCTACCCGGAGGTCGTACAATGCGACCGTTCTTCTTGAAATCGGTGGTCTCGAAATCGGGTGGAGAATGTGTGGAGGACATTATCCACTAGAGCAAGGAATTGAAAAGGGAGAGAAAGACAATAGACAATGGCGAGTGCCGGCTCGCTTAGTGAGGTTGTGGAAGTGGTAATGAGAGTCAATGCGTCCCCACAACAGAGGATATTTAGAGCACGCTGATCACGTGCATTGTGTTTGGCCACAATTTGTGGACGCTAAGGGCGGCGTGGGGCATTATTCCCATTCAAATAAGACCCAAGATAGAAGCACCAAGGTTTCTGGGTATCATAGAAGCCCCATCGTTGGCTGTGAGCATATCGAGATCGGGTGGAGAGCGATTATCAGAGTCGAGGACTGGCGTCGCTAGACAACAAAACAATCTGGAGTAGGAAGCGATGTTCAGTAGCCCATCAAGCTACAATATTATCTGGAAGCTCGTCATTAGCACTCCATAAAAATGACGCCACACTTTGAAACTAACCGCGGCGATTGAAAATAGATCCATTACGACTCGAGGAAAATTAGATGCATGAATATCACGGAACCGCAGTCTGTGTATCCTCCTCAGATCACTTTCAGAAGTAATGTCGTGATGTGGTGAGTATAATTCTTGACTTCTTGCACCAGGCGGCGAATCGACCAGAATACCATCGATATACTGCCAATGGACAGCGGCGCTGCGGGCGCATCTGCTCTTCAAAAAAATATTGAGCCGGGTCACAGAGGGTAGCTGGGCACTGGGGTGACTGACTTCTGCATTATCGGAAGCGACGATGCGCAACGTTGTGCACGTGAGCGCGTTTTATCTTCGGGCACAAAATGCAAGAAAACGCGAGGCTGCGACCCCACTGTCACAGAAAGAGTTGGGACGAGAGCCGTGCTCGCCGCTAGGCCAGGTCTCTGAACTGGCAGTGAACACTGACTCGTGAACGAAGGAGACACATCCATCTAAACGCGATTTTCTTGTTCAATTCAATCTTGTGGGAGGGTTTCAAGTTAGCTTTTCGCGGTACGCTAATAAGAGAGCACATACGCTAGAGTAGTACGGCCCGGCAACCCTTCGTCTTGAGGATAAGACTGGAGACACTCTGGAGACGAGATCAACATGAGGGGCGGAAGGAAAGCCGTCGGCCGAAATGGCCGATCAAATTGCTCCTTCCTTCCTTTCATCATCACCCTCCGCTGGTTGTAGCTACTCAACGTCGTTTACGCTGAAATAACGCGTTTCCGCGCTCATTTACTGTGCCTACAAACGACTGACTGGACTATGGGATAATTCACTTTATCCGAAAACAACTGGTCAAATCATCCGCTAGTCCTTGCAAACTAGACACGCCGGCGTTTTGTCCTTCTCTCCACGTCCGCACCGGCCCGTTCGAAAATAGCGACATTATGCGCAAGGCATATATCTTTTTCAATCCGAAGTCGAATATTGGTTAATTCAAGTCGAACAGAAAACGATTTAATCATCGTTGCTACTGGACTAAACATGGTTGTAAGTGCCCGACAGCTGTGACTTGAACTTGAATCTCTTTTGTCAAACCCCGCTATGGCCATTCTGGTCTCGAACGAATAATGTATGGTCAACCATCCTACTCACGCACCGTACGTGTCGTTGTTATAGTGCCCAATTTATTGTTTAATTGTCCGGATAGAAACCACATTCAACGGACCATTCAACAGACCATCCGTCGAAATGGATAATAGGGAACCTGAATAGTCACCCGTTACTTTCCCTTCCCAAAACGAACCGGCTTCGTTCTCCTTTGTCGACTTCGCAGCACGTACCATGTACTACCGTGTCCATCAACCTGCGGCCCCTCTGCGAGAAACACGTGTGTTGACGCTTTCCTTGACAAGACGTCCCAAATCCACTTCCTACAGGCCCGCCAAACCTCCCAACGCCTTCATCTTATTGAGTACGGCTTACAACCAAGCGGGTAGAGAACTCGCCAAGACCATTACGGAACTCACGTCTGTCTCCACGCGAACTGCGTTACAGCAGGAGAACGTCTCGCGTGATGCGGCTCAGGCGTGGAGAGCGCTTGGAGAAGACGGGAGAAAATTGTGGGAAGAGAAGGCGGACATGCTACGTTACCAGCACGAGCAGAGGTGGGGCGATCAGGCATATAGGCCGAGCAAGTATTATCTGTTGAAGGCGAGGGCGTGTCGGAGACGTGGGAGCTGGGTCGGAGCAAGCACGATGTTGGACGACCTTCCGACACATTCAAATGTCCGCCTTCGTCTAAACGGACCAGAGGGATACCACCACAAGCGAGACCCTTATCGTCTTCCTCGGCTTCTTCTGCTTGCTGCCCCCAATCACCCGCTCCCGTCACTCCATACAACTCCTGAATAGGATTTCCACCGCCGAATTGTTATTACACGTATTACCCAGTGACGGTCATGGCCCGTTCTTCGGTGGCGAAAACTTCAAACGGGACTCTCTCAGAAGGAACCAAATGTGCTTCAGAGGAACGAGAGAAGGTCGCGGACGAGGAGTACGAGTGCGCTAGAAGTGATGGGGACAAGATGGCGCCGGCAGCCAACATACTCCCGCAGGCAAATGACCTGATGGACGTCGACATCGTAGTACCAGAGGATACTTCCGTCCAGCGGGTCGTTGGGTTATGGTGCTCGGATGGAGAAGAACGGTTGGGCGATTCGTTGAAAAACTACTGTCGTAGCGAGTATGGCTCGTAGACCTGTTCAAGTAAGTACTTTCTTTGACTGGTGTGTTTTTTGCTGTTTTCTGACGCGATAGTCTATAGTAGAGGATGGATTCCGCATTACTTGATATTACTTTTCTCGCGTCTAGTAGCTCGCAATATATACAACGTGTTATCAAAGCAAGACGACCACTAGTTCCAAGTGTAAGTTGTGGGGCTAGCCGATATCTCGCAACGCCAGATCGCGACGTAGGCTTCATTCGGCATTCACGGGGTCCTGTTTTCCAGATACATATCGCGCTCTGCTTTGGAACACGTAGGAACCGACACCTCTCAGCGTTGCAAAACCAGAGCACCAACACGTGGCAATCGCATGCCTTTGTTATCAACCTAATCAAATTCCTTTCAGACGTCACTTTCAAACTACCAGCATGCTACGCGTCGGCGACGAGAAAGTCACCCAGTCACCGCTCACTTACTCATCTTCATTCACCTTCCCTAGCTATAGCTGTATCGGGAACCCCGCCAGTGATAGGTGCGGACTAGGATGGAGATTCCGGGCTGTCAGAGGTGTGCGAGGAAGCATATCTCAGGTCAGTCACCTGGAGTCTCTTTTTTACACAGTACTTATCATGCTACCTTCGATCTAGGCGATGTTGCCAGTTTCATCGGATGCGCCTGTCACTCTCACGATCTTCGTGGAACTTGAGCCTTGGGTCCTCGCCATGTCCGATAATCTGACGTTTAACTCCATCTCATGCACATCATCCGTTTCTCCCTCGGCCTCTATCGATAACGAGGTTATTAAACAGACCAACATCCGATTCACGTCCTCGATACTCTTGGGAGTATTCAAATACGAAGAAGACTTCGAGGGCCTTGATATTAAACTATCCTTCTCTGTCGTCGTTGGGCAGCCTCGGGCACCTTCTTCTTCGAAATACAGTCCCTCTCATGCGACTGTTGCTCTCCAAAAGGCGATGCATACCGGCGACCTTCTTGACCTCAAGTTCTTTCTCTACTCCAAGCGACGCAGTACAGGTGGTGCTAGTCATCCAAGGGAACTTTACGCCAGCTCTTCAGTCATCTGCAAGTTGACGGACGACTTGGATCTCCTCCGTAAGTTGCAGTTCCTCAATCTATTCTGGTGCTCAGTCGATATACAGTTACCTCCGAGGGATTCAAGGGATCTAATCGTGTTGCTATTGATCTATACCGCATACCCGATGAAGCGAAGGAGACTAGGGACTATGGCTATGACTCGGACAGCGATCTCGAGGACGCAGATGATGATCAAGGGCCCGTTTGTTCTCCCCACAAAAATGACGAGTCCAATAGTGACGGCCCACCGCCTGGCATGGTTGACTGTCTCATGTGCGTTGCGTGGCTAATCCGACTGACAGTTCAGTCTAACCGTTCTGACCAGACAATCGCAATGCGAAATGAAGACGAATTTCCTCAGAATGGGCCGTGTCATTGTGTTACACGATACTGCATTCAGAACGTACGTCTCTTACGGGGCCGTGAATCTCCGAAGTTTAATGAATATCTCCCCAGATGGGACGCCTTCATCCGATACATCTACTCCGGCGATATCAACTTCGCCGAGCTACGATCAACAAAGCGTCAGAGAACCAGCGCGTCAACGGCGAACATGACAGCAACATGTTCACCGAAATCAATGTATCGTCTAGCCGATAAGGTGGGCAGTCTTTACTTGTATGCAAACACTTGAAGCTCATCTCAGGCAGTATGGCCTCGAAACGCTGCGTCTACTCGCACTCAAGGAAATCAAAAGGCAGCTCTCTCCGAATAACATCGTACACGAAACGTTCTCGAGCTTCACCATGCTGTGAGCAAACTGCTTCAGATGACTTGTATCTTGACAGTGCTAATTTCTACGCGAAGCTTTCCCGCAATCCTTGATGTTGAAGTGGAATACTTACTCTCTCGTCTCCCCAACGCGACAATCCAAAAGGACGTGATCAATGCCATGAAACGGAGTTCCAAGGGAGGATTCTCGCCTCACGCCATTGTCGCTTTTGAGAAGGTGATGACGGGGATTATGGACAAGAGCAAGGCAGCAAAAAAGCCGGCGGAACCTGCCGTCCCAGTGAATACAGCCAAAGTCTGCGAAAAGTGCAAGCGCGAGTTGTCCTGTAGTAACTGTGCTCGTGCAAGTATTAGAGACCACTTTCACCGTGGCACAGTTTAGATTTCGCAGTCGATTTAGTCTATACACAAAGAAATATACACCGCTCACTTTGACGCAAGTGGACATCTCTCCCTTTCATGGAGAATAGTAATCGATACGATCGTCGATATCCTTCATCGTAGTGCCGCAAAAGACCTTCAGAGAACCACGTATATTTCTCCAACGCTCGTCATCTCGGTGGTACAACCAACGCGGTACCCACAATGTTTCGAACCGGCACCTCCCTACCATGCTTCTTGACGCGAGTTCAGTCATAGCCGCCGCAGGAACCGGAAGACATCGTGACTCCAGCATATCCCAAATAGTCTCGTATGAGAGGTCGAGATGTTTCCAACATCCATCTATCTCAAATGCGCGCAAGCGTGGAAGGAGCGAAAAGGCCTCCCCGTCCAGCACCATCATCTGGGTCACGAATTTGGCAGTTACCGCTGGGTCACATATCTGTAGTCGCGTGAGGTAGGGTGTGGTGGAGAGAAACTGGAGGAGATTGTCCGTGTTCAATGGGTGTGCAGCCATAGTTGATTGAAGAAAGAGGGACTCCAGCTTTTCGGGCGGTGTGCGGAAGACAGGAAAGTTCATGCTGTGATCGTCTGGCGTTTGACTGAAGCAGAGTTCTAGGTCGGTAAGCTTTGGGACACATAACCCTTCGAACAATGCCTTTATTGCACCTGCCTCAGCAGTGCATGACTCGAAGAGGCTCAGTCTGAACAGCTTCGGAAGAAAAATGGCGGCATCCTTAAATTCGCTGTGAAACTTTTGGACGGTAAGCTCGAGTGTGGTAAGATTTGTCATGAGGCGTAAATGAGGGACACTCGATTCATGGACATCCTGGTACACGACGGCCGATGTCAGTTGGACTGGTGGCATGAGTATATGTGGGAGTAGTCCGCTCCCTGGCAAGGCCCATGCAAAGGTACGAAGATTTGGCGCGCTAGAGAACACGTCCACTTGAACGTTATTTTGAGTTTGAACGTACCTACTGACAAAGAGGACACTGAGGAGAGGGAGAGCGTTTCCCGAGAAACACTGAATAGCGTGTGTCGGCATGCTGAGACTGACTCGTGCCCAAATCTTCATGCTTCCTCGCAATATAGGCAGGACGGGGTGAGTATTCATGTCGGTTGTACGACTTACAAGCCGTAGGGATAAGGAAAAGTTGGCGCAGCGTTCTAGCCATAGTGTGACCTTCGTAGCGCATTGCGACTGTGATATATGGCGCTTATGTGTCTGCAACTGCAGTTCGAGATATGACCACAGCTGCGGGGACGATAGTACCTGCGCGCGCCACCGCCGGCATACGTGGGAAAGGGACCATGGAGGTAAATTGGGTTGAAGAGAGTCTCCGTGTGCATCGTGCCACGTAGGTACACAATGCGCGAAGATTTCGAAGAGGATCTCAGATGGGATGGAGCGAACGGGATGGAGAACTGCTTTGGTATCGTCTGCCAGTTTCTGAGCATCGTTATGAACACGAATGAGATTGCTCAGGAGTGCCTGAACCTTCTCAATCCTCGTGTTCAGATCTGTAAGGACGGTGGACGCTTCCTTGAAAATGACTTCGTATTGGGGAATCTCGCACTCGAGCGGGGGAAAATTGTTAAGAAGAAGCTCTTCGAATCGAGGGGTGCGCTTCATTTGCACCAGCGGAGTAGTGCAGGTTGGACAGAGGGGTTCCCGGTCAGTCATAGTCGTCCTGTTGATCGTTCAGTCAGATAATGGATAAGAAAGGCTAGGACAATAGTACATGTATTTCGCCTCTGTATGACCTGAGCTCAGAGACGGTTGACGATGATCAGCGATGCGGCGACGGTGTTGGTACAAAGGCAAGAACGACCACGTGGCCACTGCGTGCAACATGTATGTTTCGAGTTGACTTGGCCGTTCACTCTGGAAGACCGTAAATAGCCTCTCGGAGAAATCTCAGGAAGTCAACTAACCACTCATTTTCCGCATTTTAATTGTTGAGCAATTTTAGTGTGTCAAGGTTGTCCAGTCCCGAAGTGATCTCCAAAAAGTCCTTGTAGCGCAGGGCAGTTGGAGTCTTCCCAATGTAACCATCATCGCTCAGCTTCAGTTCTTTGACAGCGAGGTTGATAGGCGGTGGGTGTCTGATGATGTCAAGAAACGTTTGACCTGCCCCTGAAGAGAGGTGTCCCGATGAGCTCCTGCACCTCTGGGCACCAGGTCACGGAAACGCTGAGCGCCTGCCTTGCTTTGACGAATGAGGAAACAAAGTATCGCGACGGACGGTGAGATACACAGTAAGTTGGGATATCTACAATGCCCGTGCGGCGGATATTGTTTGCGCGACTTTGATTGTGGCAAGGCTTGTAGTAGCTTGCGGTGGGACAGTTGTCGAAGTCGGCCAGCTACTGGGTGCAGCAAGGTGTAAGCATGGGTGGCGCTTTTGCTACCGAGACACAGTTGGGGTTCATGGACATGCTCGTATAGTCCAATCGTCCCATAGATGTATGATGCCTCAACAGGTAGTTGTCATTACCGGAACAATAGGCGTATCAACGCGCTTTTGCCGCAGCTGCGCGTCGTTACTGGCAGTGCAGGCGAAAGGGAGATGACGTAATCAGACACGCGTTTCCTCTGGCCATCATCTGCTTTCCGCTCGAAAGAACTTGTCAGGACTCAGTTGGATAAATACTTCAAGGAAGCCGTGTTTTTCTTTCAATGCCAGCCTTTCATGCTGTTCCCTTTTCTTCTGCGTAGCTGTCCCTTTCACCTTACGATCTTCTGTCGATTTGGATATGGCGCCTTCTTTACTGCGTTCAGTGGCATTTCCTTTCGCCTTTCGTCGGCTTGTGATGAGAACTGCTAGTATTGCTTTCCTTCCCGTGAACCAGCCTTTCTTTGTCTTTTTTGGAAAGGTTCTCGTTCGTGAACAAAGAACGGCGCGTCCAGTAAACCTCCTTTGTCCTTAACCAGACCCTGGCAATCTGTCTCCTATAAATATCGTTGTCCGCTCTACAGGCAGCATGGATTCCTCTTCTACCGTTCTGGTACGTATCCTTTGACTTTTCCTGTCGATTCCATTCATTGACGATGGACGTACCTGTAGCAAAAGCGCTATCATGAGATACCTCTCCCGCTCGAGCTCAAAGAAATGATCATCGACGAGATTGCCGCTCTAGGTGATTTCAACGCTACGCTGGAAGCATTCAAGGCGTCTAAGGTCTGGTGGCCTGAGGCGAAAACGCGTATCAGGATGTATCTCTTCGCAAACATCACACTCAATGTGGAACGGCTCCCAAAGTTCCTGGCCATCTTCAGACAGACGCCATTTCTGAAACTGGCAGTCCGTGGCCTTTATATTGTCACTGAGAAGGAATTAACTGCCCTACGACCACTCCCTCCCCATGATGGACTCTCAGCACGTCTTCTAGAGATTGTGTCAGGCATGACAAAACTCGAGGACGTCCGCTTTCATCACTTCAACTTCGTGCCACTCGATTCGCAATCCTTGTTTCAGATTCTACGGCCTTGCACGAGGTTAAGGTGTATTACCATCAACGGTGGCGCAGCATCGCAGCCCTTGTCTGTGCACTTCAGTCCTTATCGACACTCCATATCTTAAACTTGCGTCTTTCAGATCATCCCCCTCACGACCTACACTATGGTGGGTATTTAGTAACAAAATTGATTTTGACGTGATTTCATACACACGGTACTAAATTTTGAGTGATATGGGCTATGGTGGAGCCAAATTCCTTCTCGAAAACACGTAGGTTCATAATTTTCATCGGTATTCGACACAGGTCACTCTGACCTTCCGGATTTCGACGCAGGTTCATATTGATGTCCAAAGTTTGACACAGGTCCTAAATTACTTGTAAGTTTCAACGGAGGTTGCCAGGGTACGCACTTACATCTTTCGAGATGTCACGCTATCTGGGCCAGGCGTAATCCAGCGACTGCCGGCCTCCCTCCCGAGTCCCGAGTCTCTTCACCCGCTCGACGCCACACTTGACATGATCCGTCAGGCTTACTGGGCCAAGCTCCCCATCCCCATATCCGTTTCGTGACCCAGAGTGATGACGTGATGCGATGTGAGTAGTCAATTGGTGCTCTGTGGCGGCTGATTGCAGCTCTCTTCAAGATCAACACTGTGAGACTGCACGCCACACAGAGTAATATTGTAGCTTCCCACTAAGAACTGTCTCTAATTTCAGCATTCAGGCTCCAACCCGGGCATCCAATGCACCATACCTTCAGTCAGGATGTCACCGCCGACCTCGAGCCATCGGTTTGGAGGCACCCCGCACGGGGAGGCGGGCTTACCATGTATAGAAAACGGTCCGAACCGGATCCGGGCGAGATGACGATAGGACGGCGCATCTACCTGCACCAATTACTTGACGTCGACACAGACCTGTGTCGGAATGCCTCTTCATCTCGGGACGTGCGTGACTTTCTAAAACTTGCCCAAACCTGCGTCAAAATGAACAAAAGGTAACGTGGGTTAGAAAATCTTTCGTTACTAAATACCGGCCATACTACACTGCTCTCGCGTGCTAGATTTCCAGGACCCGGCAACACGTACAGAATTTGGTGTTTCGCTGACAGGCTTAGCAAAGCCGTTGGAGCTCGACGAGGTCACAATCGACACTGCCGACGGTCGTAAGCCGGAGCTTGGTGGATACCTTATAGACCTCTTATCCACATCCGGAATCGTCGAATCCATCACACACGTTGAAGTCGATGTCTGGCATATCGACGCGAGCATACGCCAACGACTGCAGAATCTACTTGACCTAACCGACTTCCTCGTGATCCGAAATCTAGAATGTACGTTATCTACACGATGTCTTGGTCTTTGGATGATTATTGATTGTATCTCCAGCTTTCGATGAAGGAGGCATCCATCTCCAACCGCTCCAGTTTACGCACCAGACAGGATATCATTTCGACATCTTTACAGACTCGGATGTGGGGGAGACCCACTCCCGGCTCAAAGACCGTAACTTGTTTTATTGGCACTTGCGTTCGCTTGCGACACTCGATCATACACTTGATACGTTGAGCATCTACATCTTCAGAGATGCGATGGCAACTGAAACAGAGCCCCGTCCGTTACCTTTTCTGTCTGATGACAAGGCCGCATGGGAGGCATTAGACCGCTTCCTCTCATCGACAAATGTGCCTGTAACGGAGCAGCTCATTTTCTATCTTGAGGTAGACCTCTATGTCCACAGTTCCGCCAACCTAGGTGCCTTGTGGAAGTGGTGGGAAGATCTGTTCCCGGGAACTCGCGATCGTTTCGAGTTTGTGGAGGACAGCAATAATAAGAGTAATGATTTTGTGTTGATCGAGGGACACCTCAAGTAGTGTACTTGTTGACTCATAGACATGTCGCCCATACATTTCTCGTTCAGTTTCAACTCCTCTGCAGGAATCGTCGCGGAATATGTCAGCGTCATTACCCAAATCATAGGAAACCAGTATCAATTATTGAAGCACAGAGTTGTGAACACACGGATCTTGAAGGCACATGACGCCACGTCAAACAATTACGGAACGACTACGCTGAGGGATGTTGTCCCCACTGTGTCATTAGGTACCACCCAGAATCGAATGTTAGCGCATGCAGCAGCAGTGAAGGCGCTGTTTTGAGAGATAACGGTTCAATTAATGCAAACAATCATCGATATGCCCTGCCCGCTTGATCAAACTACTGGGCTTAACAAAGTGTAAGCATGGCTGGCACTTTTGCTAGTGGAGCCTACCCAAACAGATCCCGGTTCATGGACGTGTTCCCATAGTCCAATTCTCTCATAAATGCACGTCATTACTGGAACACTAGTAGGCATCAGCGCACTTTTGCCACCGCTGCGCGCGTCGTTAATGGCTGGAGGTGAATACATTCTACTTGCGCTACATCCTTGCTACTCTTCCGGTACTACACCGAATCATTGTCCCCAAAGTTCTACAACCTTAAAGACCCATAGAAAATTTGAACATCTATGCTTGCATCCACGAACGGCGCGAACATAGCTGTATGTGCCGCCTTCTTGACATTTTCCTTTTCCTTCGTACAAACGTGAATGAGTACCTCTCTAAGCTCCGCAAAGCCATACTTCCGGGCCTCCCTCCCAGAACGCAAATGAATCAGCGGCTTTATCGTCTTCAACTGCCTGGACAGCACTGAAACCCAGATGACTTTGAGCACTGGTAGAAGCGGTTTCGACCCGCGCTGGGGCCTCGCGTTCAGATAGTCCAGAATGTCATTCGAAACGGGTCGATGGGAGGGCCAGTCTGTGTTTGATTCGGGAGTCACGTTCAATCGCAGGGTGGTGATGGCTTCCTGGAATGAAAGAATTTCCGAAAGGTTTCCAACTGAGACCACACAATTGAAGAGGGCAAGCTCCGTCAACATACATCCAGATCGTTGAAGGAAGTGGATGGTACTTGGCCGAGGCCATGATAAGTCGTCAAAGTCAGGCCGTGCATTGAGAGTCAAAGAGCGAAGGGCAGGGAGTGAAAGATATCGGAAGATGACATCGTGGTCTCGACCCGCCGAAGCAATCTGGAAGGTGGAGAGTAGAGGGTGAGTTATAACCCGAAGGTCGTCTTCAGAGCTTGGTACTCTGACAAAACCGAGCTTCAAGATGTCAAGCCGCGGCACATGCTCCAAAAGCTTTAGGACGTCAACAAGTGGTAAGGTATCGTGTAACCGCAAGCTGCGCAGTCGATGTCCTGCATTTGGCGTATCATGGAACCAATGATTGACGTCTAACATTGATATCTCTAGGACTTCAACATTGGGTATCGCAGACATAATTTTTCTGCAAAAGACTTCGTCGTGGATATGTAGCCTCGCAGTAGAAACATTGTCGGCCTGCGCAATTTCAACGTTTTCGACCATTGAGATCACCTCGGGTTTTTCGGTTGGGTAGGAGAGCGGGGAGGTAAATAGATAAATGGAAAGAGCATTCGCTCGTGAAAACAAGCGAGCCAATGTTTGGACACAGGCGATCGCGTAAGTGGGATCACCAGATACTGCGTCGGTGCTCAAATGAAAGAGGATGTTCAGAGGGAGTGCTGAGGTACGCTCTATTTGGTGCTCCAATGCTTGCCAATATGCGGCCCGCTCGTCGGGGGAACCTGATATCAATGGATGAACAGCTCGTGAGAAGCCGGAGCCGGCCAAAGGAATGGTAGTCCACAGTCTAGGATCGGCCAAAGCGGTCGCACGCCATCGACGACAGACTTGGAGAACGGGAGTGGGGATGCGGTGGGATGCGACAATTTCTTGGAAGACCATGATTGTAACGGGTCGGGAAATGGCAATATAGTGAAGAAATATCTCGCTCAAAACCTCGGCCGGGAGAGAGCAAACAGGGGAAGATGAAAGAAGGGATGCATGTTTCGCAATAGACAAGCGTAGATGCGTCTGTCTCACGACGGTGTCAGCAATGCGCTGCTCGACAGTTGGCGTTTCATCCCCTAGTACTTGGGGGTGAGCTTCGAGGACAGCAAGCTCCTCATCCAGCCCTGACAGTGCTCGCTCATCCGATAGTTTTGATTCGGCAATTTTTGAGAGCAATTGGTTGTCGCAGAGGAAGTTGGCGGGAACAATGTCCGTGATGTGATTGACGGAAGGGCTTTCCATTGCTATATTGCTGTCTATAATTGAATGAGATACATGGGGGAGGGCATGAAGTAGACTAAGACTCACATTATTGCTACAAGCAAGTGCTGTTGGGGGAAAGTAGAAGACCGTCGGAGTTTGGCGCGTCCCTTGGCGATCATATGTCCGCTTGATCCGAAATCGCGACATCTCCTCCAGCTACCATCTGCGTAAGCAACGATGCGCTCAACGGTCCCGGCAGG